>JAWPHD010007071.1:0-134796 GCA_037043455.1 Cyrtodaria siliqua | reverse complement strand
GGGTCCGCTAGGGAATAGCTAACAGTTGTTTATAAAGAAACGTTGTTTCGTTGTCATTTAAACACATCAGCTCTGGCATCCCGACCTGTGAAAAAAAAAACACTATGGTACACAATACGAACTTACGAATTTTAATTTCACTGACTAAAACCCACTATTTCATTGGTAAGCAATAAAATAAAATGTAATCAGCGTTATTTGGATCAAACGAAGCTACTTCTGTTATAATATGTCTTTTAAAGATTGCATAAATGGTCTATGTTGTGCACATTCTATTATCAACAATAACAAGACATTAGCAGGAGAACTTTCCAGTAACATTAAAAATTAATTAAAATTTAATCAACCAAATGAGGTAGAGAGCTGACATAAATAGAAAAACTGTTTGTATAACTCGAAGGAGAAATCTCAATATTTAATGATACCCTTGAAATTAAAACTATTAGTTTTTCTCTAGCAACTTCCGATGTAATGTGTATCTGAACATGTATTTTGATGGCGTTACAAGCTGTTCACTGTTATTCTTGTCTAGAGTTATGTCATTTCTTATTTCATCGCTGTTTCTTATTAAATATTTCTGTAGACTATCAGGCAGCTGTCATGTATTCTAGTTTCCAGCCATTTATTATGGTACGGTGATATCTGCCATTATCGTCTTACTTTCGTTATTTCGCCCCCGAAAAGTCGACAGAACGGAAAGACGACAGGACGAAAAGATGACAAAATCAGCGCGAAACGACGACAGAACAAAACGACGACCAGAATTACAGAACGAAAAGAACGCCATATCAAGGCGAAAAAGTCGACAGAACGCCTCGCGAAAAGACGAAAAGACGACAATACTCAAATTGTGTCATTTCTCGCTGAAGTGTCGTCTTTTCGTCTTTTCTCGTGACGTTCTGTCGTCTTTTCGCCCTTAAAATGGCGTCTTTTCGTTCTGTCGTCCTGTCGTCCTTTCGGTTCTGTCGTCTTTTCGCGCTGCATTTTGCGTCCATTTCGTCCTGTCGTATTTTCGTTATGTCGTCATATCGAATATAATTTGATATAATTTATAGTGGCTTACCATTTGGTAGGATACCCCAAGCGTTAAATCACCCTCATTTAGGTACACAACAACCTAGCCTTATATAAAGTTATAGTAAGCTTTAATGTTCCAGTGTTGCTCGAATAGGTGTCTAGGTCAAATACGGTCTGTCATTGTTTGCGGCAGACGGATACATTGGCTGTGTGACTTTCGTCATAGCTAGGTGCCCCCGCTGATATTGAACTGGAGGCTGTACACATGTTAGTTCGCAAAATACTACCTTCCCTTTATATTATATAATATGTTCCAAGTCATTAAATGCTGTCACACACATGTATATCAACCACAACTACGGAGACGAAGAAAGGAAATGTAATTAATATATGTGCCAGCTCAGCCAAAATTAAAGACCGTGATAGGCATTTTAATATGAGACAAATTGTAAGAAACATGGGTAGCTTATAGCCGAATTTAAGATACAGAGTAAAATGGTTATGACACTATACTGGATACTGGATACATATAGATAATTTGTTCATAAAAAGAGTTCGATAAAGTGTTTTAAAAAACAAGTTGTTTAGCGAACGAGTACATGGTTAACTGTGTGAGCTTGTTTTAGAAAATCCATATTAATTTAGACTTGACATCTTAACATTTATATTTAACGACTAGTAATGCTTTTGTTTATTATGCAATAATATTATGTCCATAATATTAGTGTATGATATTAAAGCAAAGCCTCTCACTCTTCGAGTTGACTTTAATAATCTGTACATACCCACAAATATGCAAATAGTGCAAATTTACGCTCGTCATCATAACTTGTATCTTGAGATGTATTAAACCCTTGTTCAAACCCGTTTCTGCTTGTGATTTCACTTTGCCTTGCTTATTAACATAGCATTACAATTCTTGTTTGGTTTAATGCGTGATTTTGCCTTGGCTGATTTCCCGTGAAAAACTACATGTCCTGTTCTATCTGTATACCTAATTTTAGATTGCATGTGTGAATTTTGTAAAAGTACTTCTTAAAATCACGTTTTTTCCCACTGAAGCATAATGTCGTCTATTATTTAAAAAATAATCAGGGAACAAACACTGCATCCTGAACTATTTTCATATAAACCAGAGAATATGATGGTTTCACGAAAACACGTTGATTTTTTTAATCGAATCTTAAGCTTTATTTTTTAAATTCTTTATATTTGAAAACCTTATTCCCACTTACAGGTGTGGCTTAAACAAATATCGCTGTAAAATGTATGTTTTAAATCGTCTAACGCATTTAAGCATGACGATGTTATCAACGCGTATAGCATACTTAGCATATACGTTTGAAACTTAACTTGGACTGTAAACTGAATAAAAAAATTAAACGAAACTGTTAATTCATTCAAACCAATACTGTTAAGTATATTATTTGTAAATATAAATATCTTTAATACTTCGTCTCTCCATTACAAGTCTCATTGTTAACTGCTTTTGTCCACGATCACAAAACTGTGTAAAACAAGTCACTATGCAGCATATATGTCTTAAAAATGCAAAACGTTCAATATCACTGTAAACATATGTGTATATTTTCAAATTTGTGTTATGCATGTGTTTACACAGACATTTATCGAAGTACTTGTCCTTGATAAATATACGTAGGTTTACTTCAGGGATAGTAACATATTTTCAGTGTCATAAACGGTTCAAAAATTGACATATAGTGACATAAAGCAGTATACAATATTCATATGAGTGCTATTTTGTGACATATAGTGGCATACAATGACATATGGGTAATATATAATGACATATGTGGACACATAGTGACATATGGTGCCATTTTGTGACATGTTGAGACATATAATGACATCTAGGAACATTCTATAGGGACATATAGGGAAATATAACTATTTTATTTTCAAATGATTTGTAACGATGGGTTTTTTTTACTAAAGTCTTCATTTCCGGGAGTTGTAGTTCTATATGTACACGATGCACTGCATAAGCCGTCATGGATATGTGTGTCTACAAAAGCTATATTTTATCAACGCTTAAATACATCATGAATTGTGTGCATTTCCGGAGGGGAAAACTATTTTGTTGTCAGATCTTTGGCGTCAGAACATTTATTATGGACGAGTACACGTCTAGGAGCCGGAATAGCCATTGTGTATAATTTGTCGTTTTGTTCCAATATTGCGATAAATCTAAGACAAATAGCAATCATTTAATATAAGGAAATACATTATTCAGGAAGCACTTCTAGCTAAACTGTCAGACCAGCGTTCTCAAAAGTTGGAGTTTTAAAAAAAGAAATCATAAAATGTCAAATCGATCATCAGCGCGAGAGGAAATCCGAAATTACAAATAAGAAGTATTGTTGAATCTATTCATGGTAGACATTATCAGTCTACCAGTCTGATAGCACACGTAATTACAACAGTTACAAGGATAAACTGAATGACACAACAAACATACTGGTGGTACCCCATGCCATTGGTTATATAATTAAATTACAACACTTACAAGGGACAAACAGAATTATGCGACACAACAAGCACACTGGAGGTGCCCATGTCATTGTTTATTCATACTTATAAATACAACACAATGACAAGTATAAATTGAATCATGCGACACAACAAACATACTGGTGGTGTCCATGCCATTGTTATGTAATTATAATTACCAACAATTACAAAGGATAAACAAAATTATGCGACACAACAAACATACGGGTGCGTGCCCATCATTTGTTTTTGTTATATACATGTAATCTATAATACGCGAGGTGTGATATACAACACTCACCTCCAGTATGCGTGTATGATGTAGTTTGGTATGATGTTGAATACCCTTTGTTTACATTATATAGGGTCCTTGTATCTTTATGATTGCCAAACCAACACCAATGGTGTTAGCGCTTTCAACACTCGGCATTTTTTGTTTGCTAGGTGCCATTATTAGTTATTAGGATTCTTGACAGGGGACATGGCCTCTCATTCCCTAACTGGAAATTATATTCACCCGAACCTTAAGCCTAGGGGAAATATACTTTCCAGGCAGGAAAATGTGAGCCCATGTTCCCTGTCAATAATCCTAATAACGAATTTGTCATACTTCAAAGTTGTTACCCATTTATTTAAGAAAACAAAAGGCAAAGACGCGCTTTCATTTTTATTGCGCCAATTTCCCCGTAACGTGCCTCTAACTTAGACGGTTTTTTTTCGTGACGTCATCGCTCTAACGTCGTTATATTTAGCGGATTTTTTTCATAAAATAAACGTATTTTATCACAATGTTAATGTTTTTATTATCTGTAAACTTACGATTATTTTAGACCTTTACCCCACAATGGAAAGCGCAGAAAAGCAATAGAAAGGAAACAATCGGCGATTTCCAAAATGAATCGGCAAAGTTATACTCGCCATTTTGGTTTTGTGTATTACAGGTTTGGGGTACCTACGGAGAAATTTCCCTATGGTCACATCGCGAGACGTAGATATGGGCTTTTCTTTGCAGTATGACAATTATTCATATATACGGACTTCATGTACCGAAATGCGTATTGACTTCAAAGCCGGTACCCATGTCTTCATTGATACAGAGATACACTGGTCCCCAATTCTTAAGCATGCTAAGAAATAGTTTAGAACATATATTAAAAGTCATGGCTATAATGCTTATTATTATTTAGAAACTATCTATATTAAATTATATATTAAATAGTGTATATTAAATTGATTAATATAAGCATATTGTGATTAGTTTAGATTAATTACACTTTGCTTTCCATTATCTACTCGACTATTGGTACGTTAATATTTCCGCTTCAACTTAAAAACAATACATCTGACAGGTCAATACAGAATATCGCGCCTCGTTCCCAGACGTGACAGGTTGTACTAGAGAATTTACAAAGGTTACCGCTGTGATACCCTGGCAAAGCAGAATACCATGCCTTCAACCTCCTAGGTATATATAATATCCAAAGGAACTGTAAACCCATTGCATGACATATACATTTGCAAAACCCGCGTACAGATCGTAAAATGTATCCCTATATATTTTCTTATGTCTCTAGTTTATATTGTAATTAATATACATTTTATTACCCTAAACCTGGAGAAAATCAAGAAATAAACAGATAGATCAATCAACCGCGTCAGATTATATCCTAAGAACCTATTAACCTTCAATTGAAACAGAACATGCTTTACATTATTTATGATGCGGATTTCAATCAATGTAATCAAAGTAATAAAATTCTTGTGAAATATTAATAACGTGTGGTGAAAATAGAATGGATATGACAAAAAAGGGAATCTCGCGTGGATAAGCGTCATAGGTCAAAAGCTGAAAATAGAATAAAATCACGTTTGTATGCGCTAATTGAGCTTTTATTCAGTATTCTGTACAATTTGATGAATACGTTTTTATGTGCTGGTGTTAAAGCCTAGTTAAATCTTGAGTATGTACTTATATTGACTTTATTCTCGATTTGAGGAGTATTAAAGAAACTTTTTTAATTTATTCATGGACGCACGGCCATCTTGAAGCTTTTAACAAGTGTTAACTTAGGACTCTCACTTTTTTAAACCAGTACCAGTTTTCATGTTACATATGCTTGCATATAGTTAGGTTTATACAATTTTGAAGTATTTCTTTTTAACTTCTTGCCTTACTGCCGTTAAAGCCAATTTTATTAAAATCAGACCCTTTCTCATGCTACGATACTCTACACTACTAAGGATATGACAACACTGCATTTGGATGACACGTCAGATTGACCTTACGATTAGCCAATCATATTTCAACCTACATAATCGCTTGGTATTGACTGCTTCAATGCGCATGTCGCGTTTCAGTCAAACCCATGTGGAGCAATCTACGCGCGGTAGTGATAGAGTCAATGTCGGTAACATTTAGCTTATAAAACACAAAATAATTGCGTTGACAAACATGACACACCAATCATTATTGAATATTTAATAAAAAAAAAAGATTGACGGAATTCAATAGCGATACAAAAAAAAAAGATTTATTTTGTTTAATTAATTTTTTTATTAAAATCTGCAGTACTCAAAAAGTTTCATTTATAAGTAGAGTTTAGTAAGTAAGTGCCAATATATAAAATAAATCTTAGCAAAACGTGTTACGTTATAGGTTGAACACTTTTTGTACTAAAGCATGTTCACACTATATACAACATTGCCACACATGTTCAAATCGTATTCCGACAGTTTGGAGTATTGTACTACATGTATGTAGACTTGCCAAGAAGTTTATGAATCACTTATTTTTCTAATAAATAATATTTTGGTCGAATATTCTTCCGATATAGATCTACCGTTTATAGCAAAAGTGTTGGTTTCCCTTTGGGTAAGAACTGTATACCTTGTGCCTTTATGTATTGATATGTATCCAATTGTTCCTCGACTAACATCTTATGCGGTATATATTTCTTAACTTATTCGTGTTTTTATCGCGTTTAGTCAACTTTGAGACTTCCATATTCGTTACCTTTGTATAACTTAAAATTTACTTCATCTGGATACCGATAACATAAATTTCGAAAACTCTCGCAACATTGTATTATCGTAACCCTGATCTATTTTTAAAATACAATTCTACTTTAAGAACTCTTCTGCAACAAGGACTGTTGTATTGTCGTACCCTTAATGGTTTATTTGTTCTGTTGCTCTTGCCTCTGCCATGTCGTTAATTTCTTGAATTTCTATATATTAATATATAAATGATCATACTTGCGTTATAATTATATTGCCACTTACTGCTGTCTTGTTTGTTAGAGGATATAGCCTGGTGGGGATTCCTTTATTTACACTGTCCTGTTGTGTTCTATATTGTGAGTTTTAGGACGACACCAATAATACATTGTATATCAGAGTCTGTTATACATTTTTGGTTAAACATATTACATTGGGACAATTTGAAATACATCAAAACTATCTGCAACATAATGATTACAGATAAAGTTGCTTATCAAAATAAAGGTCATTGGGCATCATTAGTTAAAAACCTTTTAGATAGTGTAGGGTTTAATGTGTCATGTATGTCTGTATCATAACATTGAAAATATAAATGTAAATAAATTTGAAACGGAGCTTGACTGATACGTTTATTTAAGAATGGGATAACACATATTTTAAAGTCTTCAACAGCAACATGTTACACATTGTTTTTTGTTTTTTGTTGTTTTTTCACTTTGGTTTTAAGCCGTCCCTTGATTTGACAACTGATAAGTAAAGCACGAACAGGGTTAAGTGCCTCAATTGTAGAAAAATGGAGATGGCAAATGCCTGCCAAACACAATAATAGTGAACGTATTTATGATGTAAACACTAAAAGATGTACCTCACGTTATTGTATAATCACAAAGGCCAAATAGTCACCAAGTCATGGCATTTAACGTTAAAGAATGTTTATTTAGGAAGAAGACAATTAGTACATATACGTTTGGAAGTTTTCAAAACAAACATGAACCAGTTTATTTCTAAAAAGCAGTGTAGTCCTCCTACCATGTATAGCTGTATCGTATTTGTAAGCGAACATTACAACATATACATATATACAACATTGCCACACATGTTCAAATCGTATTCCGACAGTTTGGAACTATGTAGACTTGCCAAGAAGTTTATGAATCTCTTATTTTTCTAATAAATAATATTTTGGTCGGATAATCATCCGATATAGAACTACCGTTTATAGAAAAAATTTGGGTAATAACTGTATACCTTGTGCCTTTATGTATTGATGTGTATCCAACTGTGTGTAATTGTTTCTTTTCTCTTTAATAGATCTAAGCTAAATCGATGACAAGAGAGATGATTCCAACTTTGACATTGTTAATTATCTCTACTATCACGGGGATGTTCTTCGACTAACATCTTATGGGGTATATATTTCTAAACTTATTCGTGTTTCTAGCGCGTTTAGTCCACTTTGAGAACTTCCATATTCGTTACCTTTGTATAACTTAAAAGTTACTTCATCTTGATATCGATAACATAAACTTCGATTAACTCTCGCAACATTGTATTATCGTAACCCTGATCTATTTTTAAAATACAATTCTAATTTAAGAACTCTTCTGCGACAAGGACTCATGGAATTTAACGTTAAAGAATGTTTATTTAAGAAGAAGACAGTACATTTAGGTTTGGAAGTTTTCAACACAAAAATGAACCAGTTTATTTCTAAAAAGCAGTGTAGTCCTCCTACCATGTAAAGCTGTATTGCAATTGTAAGCGAACATTACGTGGTCCTGTCTTAATTCCATTAAGCGATGGGAAAACTTATATAAGCAGGATTTTAAAACGGATATTTCGACAATGAAACATGTTTAAAAACATTTTTACTGATAAAATAAATTATATTAGCAGGATTTTATAACGGATATTTCGACAATAAAACATGTTTAAAAACATTTTTACTGATCAAATACGATAACCTGTTTAAAATTACCTATATTTTTTTTATTTTTACAATGTGCAAACTTTCTAAGACGAAATTAAGGTTTCATTTCATACCCAAGCCAATCCTGTTTTCGCTTCTTTGAGAAGGGTTTGGATGGGGTATGAATGTCAATACTCGGACCATGTAATGAAGTCAGCATAACTATAACAATATAAATCAAAGTACCGAAGGTACTAAGAGCATGGTGAACTATGATTTGAGCATCCATGTAATGGAAGGTTTCTTTCCAATCACGCATGACATCGACGGACTGAAAATGTGTCAACTCTTGTTAATAACAATACATCATTGCATGTTATAATACATCAATGCATTGTTTAATGTATCTGGAACTAAGGCGATTAAAACAAGATAAGGTAAGGTATATACAGGAATAAGGAAGGGAACAAAAGGAAAGATTGGTTATAATGAAAATTAATCTTCGAAACGCTTCATCATCTTCACAGGTGTTAAAGTGTATCAAAATACATCACCAGTCATCACCTATCAAAGTTAGAGTCATTAGAAATTAATATAGCGTCAAGAAGGTCAAGACAGCTAATTTTGCCAATTCAAGCGGAGGTAATTCATAGACCCTTTGACCAACATAGCTGAATTAAAATAGGAAACAACCTTGCATTGATATCGACCTACTATGCAAGTATGATTAAAATCAAATGAACAGGAGTGAAGTCGGTAGTCAGAGTGTATCTGAAAGACAGCCATATCCCCCGTTGCACAAAGATTTATAATATACAAATGTCACTGTAAAATGACAAATTCTCTCTGAAGCTTCCGTGTTCCAAAAAGTGTGACCTTCAACTAAAAGAACATATGTTTTAAATACAACTTGTAGTAGAGACATACAGACTACACATATACAAAACATAACTTATAAATCTTTGTGCTCATTTGATTTTAATCTCACAACTCGGAGTATCCCTGGTCTCGGGATACCGCTGTTATTTATTCTCACAACTCGGAATACCACTGGTCTCGGGATACCTTGTAGTTCATTCTCACAACTCGGAGTACCACTGTTCTCGGGATACCGTTGTGATTTAATCTCACAACTCGGAGTGAACATGATGTTCATACACAATTATTTCGTTGTTATATTTTTCAACCATGTATGTGAACGCTACTGAGAATTTCACGATTCATATCACTAATTGTAATTTTTACGTGGATTTTTTTTAAGTCGGCAAATCGTTTGTTGACAATAATCACCAAAGTCACGGTAAATTTCGTTTACTACCTTAGGCCTAAACAAAAAGTATTTTGTTTCCTGTCACCCAACCGAATCGCCGTTTTTACCCTCGACATAACAACGTTTACCCCTTCATTTTTGTGTTGCTTTGTTGTGTTTTGGCCTTAACAGAATATAATTCAATCAGTTTTGCATGTAATTTGAAAATTGTAATAAAAGGTAACATTTTTGTGTTTAGATCTACTCTTGTTGTGTAATGTATATCTCTCAATGCTACAGTCATACTTGTTACGCGTTTGCACATTGAATAATGTTTGACAGCTACTCACTAACGCACGGCAGGACTGTGGTTCTACGAGTTTGTTTCAAAACAGATGAAGTCTACCTCTACCTCTACCAAATTGACGCATAGATAAAAGCCGTAAAAATCTTTAAAAAAATCCTCCCACTCTCCACACAAACACACACACACACACACACAATTTGTTTTCCGACTTAAGTCTAAAAGGGAGTACATCAGGCCTTTTATGGGGGTCTATAGGTGTCCGATTTAAAATTGACAAATATTAATATTTTATTCTACATGACCAAAACATAATGAGCCTATAAAATCTTTTATTTGCAAAGAAATTCATTCTGCACAGCAAAACGTGCTATCCTAGGTGACGCACCAGGGTTAATTTTAGCATATTACGTGCGAGTCCACCCTAGCTATATGGTGTTCTGAAATTTTAGACATTAACAAAATGGTTCTAGCTTCACATTTTATAATTTAAGCTGTTTCTAGAAAAATTCTGATGTACCCCTTTTAAGACCATTGGGCATGAATTAAACAAACTGTTTTGCATAAAAAAATATAATTAGAATAAAAATAATTGGGTTCTGCTCAGATTCGAACCCATCCCGCTCGCTTTATAATCCATAATTTTATGGGACTGCCGCTCACCCGACTGAGCTAATAATCCTTTACAAATGTTGATGATTTATAAGGTATTTATTCTAAAACCGTAGTGTCCGAATTAACCCAGTCTAAGATTTATACCCAGTCAGATCTTGTTGATTTGCATTCGGTCTCGCCGACACGATCGGCACACGTATTCAGGATTATGTTACGACCGAAAAAGTTATTTTAACTACATAGCAAGGGAGGTAAAGACTTCAGAATATTACACAGCGTACTTCAAAATAAGCTGAAATCTTATTCCGGAGAATAGGCAGCAACAACTTTTTACAAAGCATAGTAGCTTATGCGATTACCATTACTGACCAAACCTATTAAATATTATATGAAGACTATAAAGGCCATGTATATTTCTTAAATATATAAATCCAAGAAAGATGGAAGATATGCGTTTGATGGTGTTGCAACGAGAGAAATAAATTATAAAATTAACTGGTTACAAATCTCAATCACTATCCTAGGAGAACAATACAGCGTATGAATATATTGTACGCATGATCACGTGATGATCATGTGATGATGATGATGATTGATCTATTTATAGAACGCACAGCTAAACGATGAAACAATAGATGAAATAGCTATATAAATAATATATAACTAAAACAATGTATCGAGGAAATTATTTGAAATTTCTAAATGACATTACCTTATTTGTATCCGCACTAAAAAAGAAGAAACACCTGTTAAAATATGGGTCTTTTTTTTCAGGCAATGCGTCGATTCATCAGTGAGGCTGTAGTTAGGATTCGGGAAAAAACACGGTAATTATAGCTTGGTAAACAAGTTCACCATGCTAAAAATAATACAGTAGCACATTTAAAGCACCAGTCTCAAAATATCGAAACATTAATTGGATATTTTGGAAAACGACATTGTTGCAGTGCGTTGTTATTTCTTTTTGCGAATAAATGGCCCTAATAAATAATGTATTTTTTCCCCCAGAACACCGTGGTCAATGACCTGATCTGATTGGGATACGCAGTATTGAATAAAGCATCTCTGGAAAACAAATATATTTGATTTAAGATTTACGTCAAAATGTTAATATAATGTTCGATAGCCTTTCCGAAATAAATTGATTTAAACAGACATGCCAAAATCTAAATAGTGTCGGACGTCTAACAGATACAATAAGATATTGCACAAAACAATAAATAGAAAATATAGTTAATTCCAATGAAACAAGATTAAGAGTGTTCATGCTATTAGATAATAAACTATACTTAAACTCTTAATTGATTATTACCTAACACAGCATGATATTGTTTAAAAATAGCTACATTTTATTATAATATTTACTGCTTTTAAGCAAATTTATTAAAATCTGATAGCATGGTTTTGAAAGACGGCCCTTGCCCCAAAGGAACATTGAGTAGTCAATGCGTCCGTGGTAATAATGATCGTCGCACGACCGGGGCCCACTGATAGCGCGTTGATTGAAATACAATGAAAAATATGCCCAGTTCGTTACAGGAAGCGGATCTGTACGAACATATTTACTAATGTATTTCAGCGTTGTTAATTAGATAAAAAAATCAGAGAAATGGTCAGTTCACAATAATTATGCTTGCAGAGCATGACGCATTAGAGGTAATAATTATTTCTCAAAAAAACTTCACGTATCTTCTGCGTTTGAATTAAGCACTCCGACGCTACAGACGACACTAATGCACGGCACATTATTTAGAAACTCACTGGTCTCGGTCAGTCCTTGATTGTCATGCGTGCTATTTAGGCGCCGTGATGACCACTCAGTCCTTGATTGTCATGCGTGCTATTTAGGCGCCGTGATGACCACGTATATCTGCATATTATGACATACTTTCTCACGGAACAAGTGGTTATTGCAATTGTGCGTGTTCAACGAAATATCGTAATTGTTTAACAGTAGCATGACGCCATCGATGTCTGGACCGATGTTGCCTTTATATCGGATTTTATTTATTAATAATTTGGAAGATCCAATGCCATAACATATTGCGATACGAGTAGCATGACATAACATAGTCGTCTTTTCAATTATATTTCACAGACGGATGCCTCATTTATAAAACCTAATCTGAAGATACCCACACATATGCAAATAGTGCTCGGGTCCGCGAGGGAATAGCTAACAGTTGTTAATAAAGAAACGTTGTGTGTTGTCATTTAACACATCAGCTCTGGCATCCGACTGTGAAAAAAAATCACTATGGTACACACTACGAAATAAGAATTTTATTTCACTGCTGATACCCACTATTTCATTGGTAAGAATAAAATAAAATGTAGCTGCGTTATTTGGATAAACGTAGCTACTTCTGTTGTAATATGTTTTTCAAGATTGCATTAATGCTCTATGTTGTGCACATTTATTTTCAACAATAACGACACATTAGCTGGAGAACTTCCAGTACATTTAAAATTAATTAAAGTTTAATCAACCAAACTGAGGTAGAGAGCCGACATAAATAGAATAACTGTTTGTATAACTCGAAGGAGACATCTCAATATTTAATGATACCTTGAAATTAATCTATTAGTTTTTCTCTAGCAACTTCCGATGTATTGTGTATCGGAACATGATTTTGATGGCGTTACAAGCTTTTCACTGTTATTCTTGTCAGAGTTATGTCATTCTTATTTCATCGCTGATTTTTATTATTATTTCTGTAGACTATCAGGCAGCTGTCATGTATTCGAGTTTCCAGCAATTAATCATGGTGGGTGATTTCTGCCATTGTCGTCTTTTCGTCTTTCCGTTATTTCGCCCCCGAAAAGTCGGCAGAACAAAAAGACGACAGGACGAAAAGACGACAAATGCAGCGCGAAAAGACGACAGAACAAAAAGACGACAGAACGACAGGACGAAAAGACGCCATTTCAAGGGCGAAAAGACGACAGAACGCCTCGCGAAAAGACGACAAGACGACAATATCAAATTGTGTCTTTTCGCGCTGAAGTGTCGTCTTTTCGCGTGGCGTTCTGTCGTCTTTTCGCCCTTGAAATGGCGTCTGTTCGTTCTGTCGTCTTTTCGTTCTGTCGTCTTTTCGCGCTGCCTTTGGCGTCTTTTCGTCCTGTCGTCTTTTCGTTCTGTCGTCTTTTCGGGGGCGAAATAACGAAAAGACGAAAATACGACAAATGGCAGAAATCAGCCATCATCATTTATAGTGGCTTGAATTTAGTAGGATACCAAGCGTTAAATCACCCTCATTTACTTTAGGTACACAACAACTAGCCTTATATAAAGTTATAGTAGCTTTAATGTTCCAGTGTTGTGAATAGGTGTCTAGGTCAAATATGTTCTGTCACTGTTGTGGCAGCGGATACATTGGCTGTGTGACTTTCGTCATAGCTAGGTGCCCCCGCTGATATTGACCTGGAGGCTGTACACATGTTAGTTCGCAAAATACTACTTCCCTTTATATTATATAATATGTTCCAAGTCATTAAATGCTGACACAAACATGTATATAAACCACAACTACGAGGACGAAGAAAGGAAAAGTAATTATATATGTGCCAGCTCGCCAAAATTAAAGACGTGATAGGAATTTTAATCTGAGACAAATTGTAAGAAACATGGGTAGCTTATAGCCGATTTATAAGATACAGAGTAAAATGGTTATGAACTATACTGGATCCTGGATACATATATATAATTTGTTTATAAAAAGAGTTCGATAAAGTGTTTAAAAAAAACAAGTTTTTATTGAACGAGTCATGGATAACTGTGTGAGCTTGTTTTAGAAAATCCATATTAATTTAGACTTGACATTTAACATTTATATTTAACGACTAGTAATGCTTTGTTTATTATGCAAACCATCAAAAACACCAGTTCGTTACCTATCACATGTTCATAATATTAGTGTATGATATTAAAGCAAAACCACTGACTCTTCGAGTTGACTTTAATAATCTGTACATACCCACAAATATGCAAATAGTGCAAACTTACGCTCGTCATCACAACTTGTATCTTGAGATGTATTCAACCCGTTTCTGCTTGTGATTTCACTGTGCCTTGCTTATTAACATAACATTGTACTTCTTGTTTGGTTTAATGTGTGATTTTGCCTGGCTTTTTTCTGTGAAAACTACACGTCCTGTTCTAAGTATAGACTAATTATAGATTGCATGTGTGAATGTTGTAAAAGTACTTCTTAAATTACGTTTTTTCCACTGAAGCAAACGTCGTCTATTATTTAAAAAAAAAGCCCGGAACAAACACTGCATCTTGAACTATTACATATAAACCAGAATATGATGGTTTCACGAAATCACGTTGAGTTTTAATCGAATATTAAGGTTTATCTTTTAATTTCTTTAATTTTATATTTGAAAACCTTATTTCCACTTACAGGTGTGGCTTAAACAAATATCGCTGTAAAATGTATGTTTAAAATCGTTTAATGCATTTAAGCATGATGATGTTATCAACGCGTATAGCATATTTAGCATATACGTTTGAAACTTAACTTGGACCGTAAACTGAATAAAAAAATAAAAGAAACTGTTAATTCAGACAATCCAAACTGTTAAGTATATTATTTTTAAACATATCTTTAATACTTCGTCTCTCCATTACAAGTCTCATTGTTAACTGTTTTTGTCCACGTCACAAAACTGTGTAAAACAAATCACAATGCAGCATATATGTCTTAAAATACAAAACGTTCAATACTACTGTAAACATATGTATATATTTTCAAATTTGTGTTATACATGTGTTTACACACACATTTATCAAAGTACTTGTCCTTGATATAAATACGTAGGTTTACTTCAGGGTTAGTGACATGTTGTCAGTGTCATAAACGGTGAAATAATGACATATAGTGAAATATAGTGAAATATAGTAGTATACAATATTACATATGGTGCCATTTTGTGCCATATAGTGGCATACAATGACATATGGTAATATATAATGACATATGTGGACACATAGTGACATATGGTGCCATTTTGTGACATGTTGAGACATATAATGACATCTTGGAACATTCTATAGGGACATATAGGGAAATATAACTATTTTATTTTCAAATGTCTTGTAACGATATTTTTTTAATAAAGTCTTCATTTCCGGGAGTTGTAGTTCTATATGTACACGATGCACTGCATAAGCCGCCATAGATATGTGTGTCTACCAAAGCTATATTGTACAACGCTTCAATACACATGATTGTGGCATTTCCGGGGAAACTATTTTGTTGTCAGATCTTTGGCGTCGGAACATTTATTATGGACGAGTACACGTCTAGGAGCCGGAATAGCCATTGTGTATAATTTGTCGTTTTATTCCAATATTGCGATAAATCTAAGACAAATAGCAATCATTCAATATAAGGAAATACATTATTCAGGAAGCACTTCAAGCTAAACTGTCAGACCAGCGTTCTCAAAAGTTGGAGTTTTAAAAAAGAAATCATAAAATGTCAAATCGATCATCAGCGCGAGATGAATCCTAAATTACAAATAAGAAGTATTGTTGAATCTATTCATGGTAGACATTATCCGTCTACCAGTCTGATAGCACACGTAATTACAACAGTTACAAGGATAAACTGAATGACACAACAAACTTACTGGTGGTGCCCATGCCATTGTTTTATAATTAAAATTACAACAATTACAAGGAAAAACAGAATTATGCGACACAACAAGCATACTGGTGGTGTCAATGTCATTGTTATATACTTATAAATACAACAATTACAAGTATAAATTGAATCATGCGACACAACAAGCATACTGGTGGTGTCCATGCCATTGTTATGTAATTATAATTACAACAATTACAAGGATAAACAGAATTATGCGACACAACAAACATACTGGTTGTGCCCATAATTTTGTTTTGTTATATAATTATAATACGCGAGGTGTGATATACAAACTCACCTCCAGTATGCGTGTATGACGCAGTTTGGTATGATGCTGAATACCCTTTGTTATACATTATATAGGGTCCTTGTATCTTTATGATTGCAAACCCACACCAATGGTGTTTGCGCGTTCAACACTCGGCAATTTGCTTACTAGGTGCCATTATTAGTTATTAAGATTCTTGACAGGGGACATGGGCTCACATCCCCTAACTGGAAATTATATTCACCCGAACCGTAAGCCTAGGGGGAATATACTTTCCAGGCAGGAAATGTGAGCCCATGTTCCCTGTCAAGAATCCTAATAACGAATTTGTCATACTTCAAAGTTGTTACCATTTATTTAAGAAAAAAAAAAGAAAAAACGCGTCTTCATTTTCCCTGTAACGTGCCTCTAACTAGACGGGTGTTTTTTCGTGACGTCATCGCTCTAACGTCGTTATATTTAGCGGATTATTTTCATAAAATAAACGTATTTTATCACTATGTTAATGTTTTATTATCTGTAAACTTACGATTATTTTAGACCTTTACCCACAATAGAAAGCGCAGAAAAACAATAGAAAGGCAACATTCGGCGATCTCCAGAACGAATCGGCAACGTTATATTCGCCATTTTGTTTTTGTATATTACTGGTTTGGGGGTACCTACGGGGAAATTGCCCTATGGTCACGTCGCGAGACGTAGACATGGGCTTTTCTTTGCAGTATGACAATTATTCATATATACGGACTTCATGTACCGAAATGCGTAATGACTTCAAAGCTGGTACCCATGTCTTCATTGATACAGATATACACTGGTCCCCAACTCTTAAGCATGCTAAGAAATAGTTTAGAACAGATATTAAAGTCATGGCTATACTACTTATTATCATTTAGAAACTATCTATATTAAATTATATATTAAATAGTGTATATTAAATTGATTAATACAAGCATATTGTGATTAGTTTAGATTAATTACACTTTGCTTTCATTATCCATCGACTATTGGTACGTTAATATTTCCGCTTCAACTTAAAAACAATACATCTGACACGTCACTACAGAATATCGCGCCTCGTTCCCAGACGTGACAGGTTGTACTAGAGAATTTACAAAGGTTACCGCTGTGATACCCTGGCAAAGCAGAATACCATGCCTTCACCTCCTAGGTATATATAATATCCAAAGATACTGTAAACCCATTGCATGACATATACATTTGCAAAACCCGAGTACAGATCGTAAAATGTATCCCTATATATTTTCTTTGTCTCTACTTATATTGTAATTAATATACATTTTATTACCCTAACCTGGAGAAAATCAAGAAATAAACAGATAGATCAATCAACCGCGTCAGATTATATCCTAAGAACCTATTAACCTTCAAATTGAAACAGAACATGCTTTACATTATTGATGATGCGCATTTCAATCAATGTAATCAAAGTAATAAAATTCTTGTGAAATATTAATAACGTGTGGTGAAAGTAGAATGAATATGACAAAAAAGGGAATCTCGCGTGGATAAGCGTCATAGGTCAAAAGCTGAAAATAGAATAAAATGCGCTAAATGAGCTTTTAATCAGTATGAAGTACAATTAAATGAATACGTTTTTATGTGCTGGTGTTAGATCCTAGTTAAATCTTGATTATATATTTATATTGACTTTATTCTCGATTTGAGGAGTATTAAAGAAACTTTTTTAATTTATTGATGGACACACGACCTTCTTGACGTTTTTAACAAGCCTTAACTTAGCACCTCACTTTTTTAAACCAGTATCAGTTTTCATGTTACATATGCTTGCATATAGTTAGGTTTATAAAATGTTCAAGTATTTCTTTTTAACTTCTTTTCTTACTGCCATTAAAGCCAATTTCATTAAAATCAGACTCTTTATCATGCTACGATACTCTACACTACGAAGGATCTGACAACACTGCATTTGGATGTCACGTCCTTAGGATTAGCCAATCAGTAATCGCTTGGTATTTCGCGTTTCAATCAAACTCATGTGGAGCAGTCTACGCGCGGTATTGAAAGAGACAATGTCAGTAACGTTTAGCTTAAAAAACACAAAATAATTGAGTTGACAAACATGACACGTCAACCATTATTGAATATTTACTAAAAAAACAAGATTGACTGAATTCAATAGCGATACAAAAAAAGGATTTATTTTATTCAATTAAAAATTCTTATTAAAATCTGCACTACTCGAAAAGTTTCATTTATAAGTAGAGGTAAGTAATTAAGCGCCAAAATCAGATATATTCGACAAAATTTCGGACTGCCATAGGCACGAACATTGCACCTCGCGGCGCAGATTTGTTGTATTTCTATGAGCAAGATTTCATGTTGAGTCTTTCAATCTGGCAGACGGCATCGACGCTTTTAATAACACCACTCGGAACCGGAATGATATATTGAACATTGACAGTCCTCCCTTTTGAATTTCTTTTATGGTTAATACTATATATCCTATTTCAATAACTTCAAATCCTCTCAATCATGAATATATACTGGAAGGAAAAAGAAACGCGACACAGGAATTTCCGCGATATATTGTATATACTGCACACTTAATTTCATATATATACCAAGGAAATCCCAATTTGTTTTGTAAAACAAAAGTTGCAGTTAGTTAGAGAAAGGACACAACTGTGATGTTGTAGACGTTTTAATCACAGTACACGTTGTAACCAGAAATTAATAAATGTTGAAGTTCTTCTTTGAAAAATTGAGCCAGTTCATTACTGTATTTAACGTAAAGAGTTTAAAAACAATTGAATCCTAAGTATGCTCACATGCTTGAGCCAAACGCGTATTCTGTCAATAATGAAACTTTGCAGAAATACTATTTGCTGTATTACGTTATGTTTTAGTATTTTTTCCGAAAGGAATGATCTTACGTTGCATGTACCATTGGATTAACAGCGACATATTGTGTATACAATGTATAGCGGAAATTCCCGTGTCGCGTTTCGTTTTCCTTTCAGTATATATTCACGAACGCGAGGATTTTGATCATTTCGAGATTTTATAGGTTTAGTATTGTGATGGGGCCATGTACTAGACCGATTTAAATAAATTAAAACCCATATTCTTAGTTAAGTTATGACCATGCAAAGTATACAACGTTCATTTCAACATTCTGAAAAAAATATGTTTTCGAAAAGATATAGACCCGGCAAGCAGACATTCCTCTGTACTATACCGTACTGTGAATGACAACAATTGACACATTTTCAAAATCTATAGCGTTCGGCACGCAAAACATGAAGCCCTCGGCACAGCCTCGGACTTCATCAGGATCAGGTACTACCATGATATTCTCTATATCTCAGGCACCCTCATTCTCGGCAGAATTATACAGATCGACATGTAAAACATAAAACATATTAAAACACTAGTCTCAATATATGGAAGCATTAATTTGTTTTTTCCGAAAATAGATGTGCGTTGTTATTTCTTTTTCCGATTAATTGACACTAATAAATAACGTATTAATTTTCAGAACACAGTGGCCACTGACCTGATCTTAATTGAGACACGCAGTATTTAATCAAGCATCTCTAGAAAACAAATTTATTTGATTTAAGGTCGACGTCAATATGTTAATATAATGTTCGATATCCGTTACGAAAGAAACATTAGTCTGTACAGACATACTAGAGAATATAAAGATTGGCATAAATGAGAAATATGGTTCTCTATAAATCACAGCACCCAAACGCAATGGCACCGTAGATCTGCACTGTACCACAAACAAAGAGCAAATCAACTATACAATGAAAAGACAATACAAAACAGAAATGGTGACAAAGACACGGTTACCGACTCGAAACCGTCAGAAGGCAATAAGGCCTCGATAATATGTGTACACTACCTCGCTATTATCAACATAAACTGTGATATGCGGTCGATTGCGCATTTTCTTTTTAAAACTATGGTGGAATCCAAACGTCCTTTCTTTCTTCAGTTCACTTACCATTGAACAGACAAATTATTGGGCATGGTGTTCGGGGGAACATGGGGTATGTTTCTCTCATATACATCACGTGTATAATTAGTTTACTTGTCTCTTTCTCGTATGTACATACTTACTTCGTACTTGTTTTTTTTTGTATTTTTTAAGAGTTGTAGGCAACATTGAACTTATGACTACTTGTTTATGTTATATAGCGTTATAAATATGCGAGGACTACTAGCGGAACATGGGGTATGTTCCCCTTAGATACGTCTTATGTTTTAGTTTCAATAAGATGCTGTTTTGCCATGCTACTTTATATGTTTTTGGATAACTATTTTGCCTTCGAACTGTCGCAATGTTGATGTTAAACTCTCTAAATTCTAAAGCAACAAAATTATAGTACATAGTACTATATAACTTTGTAAGCACTGCATCTTTTTGTCAGTTGTGCATATCACATTCAAGTATCACTATTGCGTTTACGACAATTTAATTGCAACGATTAATAGTTTAGATTGTTCCTTTCAACTTTGTTTCGAATTACATTGTATACACATCCGGATGGGCAGTTACTACCGGTTTGGGTAGTTTGTGTGTTTAGATTCAGCTTGGAATGGAAATGCTAAAGAAAGTCAGTGGGGTAGAAGATGCCTTTCTGGTATGAGCGTAGATACTTCCTACCTCCCCTCCTACGCAAAATAAAAAAGAAAGAAATACAAACGCTAGGTTTCAATTAGGGTTGGGGCAGCTGGCTCGCAGATTTCCTGGCTTTCTGAAGTTTTCCCCGTTAATCACGATTCTACTCTCTAAGGATTGTGGTATGTTTTTGATGAGTATTTGTATGAAGTTGTATAATTTGAGATAATTTACTGCCTCTCAGTTCCCTTAGGAATGGATTGTTACGGAGGCATTATTCTCCTTATATTCACTGCATCTGGTTTATTGTTTAATTTAGTTGATAACATGTTTAGTTATGACATATTAATAATTTTGTTTTATATAATGACATCACATTGTCTAAGAACAATTTAGCAAATGTGATCTAGCTGTGAATATTGTCATATCACCTTAGGACAAATTGTACAATCACCAGGATTTAGCAACTACAACGGCTGCCTCGTCAGGCACGTACGATATTTCCTTTACAAGTGCAGGTTCTCTTTGGTTGGACATTATGTGTGTATGTATGTCATCCAACTTATTGTCAATACCGTTTATAAAGTTGTATAACTTTGATATATGAGTTACACTTTCAATTCAAAGTAAAATAAATTCCGTCTGACTTTCCGAAAGAGTATGATAATGGACCTTTGGAAACGGCCGAACACGACACATACAAAATATTGCAGTCTCTGTTTGAGGAGACTGTTCATGAACGGTAGTGAAATATGCTAGCTACCGCTCACGCCCTCTAGACCCGGGTTGAGCAGAACTCAATATTCATAAAATCAATATTACATAATTTTAACCATCTCGAAGATGGCATGTATATGGCGGTGAACCTTTGGAAACGGCCGAACACGACACATACAAAATATTGCAGTCTCTGTTTGATTGAGACTGTTCATGAACGGTAGTGAAATATGCTAGCTACCGCTCACGCCCTCTAGCCCCGGGTTGAGCAGAACTCAATATTCATAAAATCAATATTACATAATTTTAACAATCTCGAAGATGGCATGCATATGGCGGTGGACATAGAGATTTTCCTCCCCCATGTCCAGGGCGTATGGTCCCACTATCTAACAAAATACTATGCTTCGGATAGCGAAATAAACAGAATGGAATTTAGTTGGAAGCAGCGGTTATGAAGCCTCATATTACAAGTAACAGCCAAAAGACTAAATTAAAAAGCAGACAACATATCCTATGAGTGGTTAAACAATACCAAGAGACTTTTATCGGCCGGAGCAGTGGAACCACCGAATCGAAAATTAAGTAAGAAAACAAAAACAATTGAAAATGTACCACCGATAACTAAATATAAGTATCGGGCTCAGCGATCTCCAAAGATCGAATTAATAACAGTCCTGATTGCAAGCGCGGGGAGACGTTTTACTGCCGCCACACTGCACAAGCAACGCCACTGTGCTATATAGAAGAGTATAATGGACCTTTGGAAAGTCAGACAAGTACAAAACTAACCTATAGTTCTTAGTGCCTTGCTGTCCACTTTGGCAATAATGAACTCAGGTTACCTGCACTTTGCACGGCCGAAAACAAAACATAAAATAGGGTTTTCTGTTGCAATAAGGCAAACGGATTTATGTTTTGACAGAGAGCCGGAGCGTTTGGTACTCTCAGTACTCTGGCAATGCTATGCAGACGATTATGCACTCAACTGTCTGTGAAGCTGGCCAATTAGCAATTCGGGGACAAATATCCCTTGTCATGGATATCCCTCTGGGGAGGTATTGAAGACAGACGCCATTTGTCTGCGAGAGAGTCAGGTCTGTCAACCGTTTTTCCTAACCGCCCTACCACCCACCTTCATAGTGTGCGTCTGCCGTTGCTTGCAAAAGCGGACCTATACACGTGTGCCTTCTGATACCTCAACGCCCTGTTTCTCTGTCTGCAAACGTCTGTGAAATGTATACCATTTTTCTTACCTAGTCATGTAATTGTATCTTATGCTAGTCATGCATGAGTAAATATGTTCATCATTATGTGTGTATTTATGTTCATCCAACTTATTGTCAATACCGTTTATAAAGTTGTATAACTTTGATATATGAATTACACTTTCAATTCAAAGTAAAACTCATCCAACTTATTGTCAATACCGTTTATAAAGTTGTATAACTTTGATATATGAGTTAACTTTAAATTCAAATTAAAATAAATTTCGTCTGACTTTCCAAGTCCTTCCAAGTCAGACAAGTACAAAATTATACTATAGTGCTTAGTGCCTTACTTTCCACTTTGACAATAATGAACTCAGGTTACCTGCACTTTGTACGGCAGAAAACGAAACATAAAAACTGTTTTCGTGTAAGATAAGCAATAAAACATAAACATTGTTACCATGTCGATCTGTATTATTCTGCCGAGAAACAGGGTGCCTGAGATAAAATATTATCTCGGCAGTTATATTCCTATCCTGTCAGGTGCACCTTTTTTGATGACGTCAGCATCTCTTTTGATGACGTCATGGTATATTTGATGACGTATGTGTATTTTTGAACGGGAAGAATTGAGAAAAAAAGGTAAATTAAAACGATTTTAAACGATCAACATGATAAATAGAATATCATATTAGTGCCTGATCTCATCCAGATTATCAGGTTCGGCACGAAAAAAAATGGAACCCTCGGCACAGCCTCGGACTTATTTTTTTCTCAGCCTCACCTGATAAACTGGATGAAATCAGGCACTAACATGATATTCTCTATTTATCATATTGATCTGCATAATTATTTCAAGAAACAGGGTGCCTGAGATAAAACATTATCTCGGCAGTTACGTTCCGATCCCGTCAGGTCCACTGCTTTTGTTGACGTCGGCACCTCTTTTGATGACGTCAGGGTATATTTAATGACATCCTGGTAGTTTTAAACGGGAAAAAATGTGGAAAAACGGAAACATGATATTATCTATATCTCTAGAGCCTTAATTGATTGTTACGTAAACCAGATTCATATTGTTTAAAAAAATGTAATGACATTCGTGATCAAGCAAATTGATTGAAATCTTATAAAACGTCTCTTTCCAAAAAAACATCTAAGATGAGTAGTATATGTCATCGTTGTAATGGTCGTCGCACGACTGGGTCCGATCATAGTGAGTATCACACACAAAAAACGTTCAGTTGGATGCAGAAATAGGTCCTGCTCGTAAACACTTAATATTGTCTTTAAGTGTTGTTAATTGACAGAAAAGGTAAGTATACAATACGCTTGGAGATAATTGCGTATTTTAATAATTATATTGCAAATAAACTATTTGTAAGTATCTTCACTGGCTGAATGAGCACTCCGAAAAAATGTATGGCAAATTATTTAGGAACTCACGGGCCTTGGTCAATCCTGCTTACCTCGCATTTATGGGTCCGATGATAACATGAAATGAATAAACTTGTATAAGAACATGGTTAGTGCCTACAGACGATATTTACGCATCAGGCGTCAAATACCAGTAAACCTGATTATACAAATGTTAAATCACGTTGAGATAACAAATATAGATATAAAAATCGAACAGGAAAAGTATTATTCAAGGACGACAGTCAACCACAAACACACACAGAAACAAAGAAAAAATGTCAATTAAGACATCACAAACACAAAATAGTTGACAATAGGGCTACCGCCTTGGAACGTCAGTGGCGAAAAAGGCTGCTGGGAATTTAAACCGGGTTCTAGGGTGCACCAAACCTCACACTTACCCTAATGTCATCCCAATAAAACAGGACACTCTAAATAAAGAAATCCCCGCCATGAACTATTCTCTAACCAGCAAGGCAGCATTAATAGGCAATGTAAGTAAAAACGAAGATGGTCGTGAATATCATGTATTTATAAATACAAAAAATAAAATAAAAAAATCAATAGTCTGGAAAGCCACAAAAAAAGGTATTCAATGACTTGACAGAAGCCAGAGCAACAAGACTTGTTAACACAATGTTATTAAACAATTGTAAACAGACAAAATGATATCTTAAAACGACAACAACTCCTAACATATATGTCGTCATATTTACCAAAATACAACTCATGTCCTTTGTCAGACCATTTCCAAACTTAGTAAAACGTTTAACAGTTATTGAAAAGCTAACATTGCTCTTGACATTTTAAAAGTCAGATCCGTTATCCCACTGAGAAAATATAAACATTATATCAAACACTATGACAAATATAAACATTATATCAAACACTATGACAAATATAAACATTATATCAAACACTATGACAAATATAAACATTATATCAAACACTATGACAAATATAAACATTATATCAAACACATGACAAATATAAACATTATATCAAACACTATGACAAATATAAACATTATATCAAACACTATGACAAATATAAACAGTATATCAAACACTATGATGACAAATGACCTTTATTTCACAGCTTAAACCCACTATTTCATTTCTAATAATAACATTAAATATTGCGATGGTCTAACGCAACACGATTGTATCTTCTTCATTTATTTATGAACAGTTACAACAGTGTTGCGTTGAACCATCGAACTGTGTATGTGTGTTATTCGGGTAAACGGCAACACTTGCCATTGTAACAATAGTATAATTATAAACATATAATAATAAAAAAAATAATAATAATAATATTAATATTAATATTAATACTATTCAGGTGGGAAGCAGAGTGGTTTTTAGCTCCGCCGTCCACTTATCATAGCAACACATGACAACGGAAAGTAGTACGTCATTTTCCGTCAACGTCAAAAAAAAGGGAAACAGCTGCCATTTTCTTTTTTTTTAAATGCGTAATCTGGAAGATTGTAACAAGTTTACATGATTAAAATTTTAGTTCCCCTTTAAGTTTCGTCATCTTCAGCTGTATTGACTTTTAGATGCTTTACTGCGCGAGAAATTTCGAGATTCACCCATTTAAAATTCCGAGGCGAGGGGAAGTAACTCGTAAGAGATGTCATTGTTAAAATGCGTTTAAAAATGGTAACACTTTTGTTCTTTTCTAATGAAATACAATGAGATACTAAAAATATGTTGTTTAAGCTTAACTAGTACATGGCGTGTACTACATGTTACGAACATCATGGTATTTCTTTATAAAAATTACACGCTAAAACGATAAAATGTTCGACTCGGCACTGTCGGTCAAAAAATATAAAAGTTCCTAAAGTCTGAAAAGTAGTCTGTAGCCTATATTTAAAAAGGCTGACCGCTGTTCAGCTTCTCGTTGTGCATTTTGATGGCCAGTCTGGAATTATGGAACTCAACTGGCCACCCTCTAATGTTTTTTTATTTATTTTTTATTGGCGAGTATCACCATATGCAGCCATATTTAACATCAAAATATACTAAAACAAAGCTGCAATCCAATTTATTTGGTTATCCCTCACCGGCCCGTCACCACCACCATCACCTACCCCACCCATAATTTTTTTTTAAAAAATGCGGATCTCAGGTCAGGTGTCTCATTGGAATCTGGGAAACCGCCCTACTCCTACTTTTGCTTATTAAACATGCACGGAGAATAGACTTCGATATATAAACTTTGGATAGGAGGATTTATGTCCGCTTATGATGGACGAGGCTAAACACACTGAGGAAACTCAGTGGCGCCGTTGTCTTGAACCCGGATCCTGTGCTTTTAAGTGCACCGCATTGTCCGCTACACCGACACTTGCAAAAACAAATATAATGGCTTAATATGTCAAACTAGTATAGACATGGAAATATCAGTTTCCAAATTGTTATTAGTGGGAAGCGGTCACTAAGTCGACCTTGAACTAGAAGTGTGTTCCATCACCCATGGACACTTGCTTCGCCTGCTGACACTGCTGTATGCTTATTTCAAAGGTTAGGTTGCAGGTTAGGCTGATAAATAGGGCATAACTCTGCCAAAATGAAAGAGGTATTGCACATGTGTAACAACATTCATTGAGATGAAGACGTGGGTGAAGTTTCATGAACACAATTAAAATACTTTTCAATTGATGACCAAGGTTAGGTTGCAGGTTAAAGCATGACGGACGGACGACGACAGACAAAGTGATCGATAAGTGTCTGCCATCCTTACAGCAGTTGACACAAAAATAAGTGTTCAGTTCTCATATAAATATATCCGTCATGCTGATATTTTTTATGCACTCTTCAGTCTTCAACCCAATGAATTTTACTTGACCAGGCTAGACCAGTGACATTTGCTTTATCAGACGAGTACCGCTAAGTACAGCAAAACATGTTTCGAGATGCTAATTTCAAATTCAGTGCTTGATATACACTTCAAGATTGCCATCATCGGCCCATGTGTCACTTTAATTACAAAAGATCTATTTCAAAAGCTTGAATAAACAATAAATAGATTAAAATGACCTTGTGTTCCCAAAAGGCAGTTTTTCAGTTTCAGATACATGACTGTACGCAAATGGATTTTTTTTTACATACAATGTAGATCCAACTGAACCAAAGAATAAATAATACAATATTTTATTTATATTACATTTATAAACTAAACATCTATTAAATACTACAATAATGAAATTAACTTCATACTTACAACATACTTACAACAAAAAAATCAATGTCATATATGGCCTAAAATGTGTTAAAATGATGTAAAACACCAAAAGTTTTTTTGAATGTGAGCATCTACTGTCAATGTACGACACACATTTGGTGTTTTTTAACAGCTTTACATATATAGTCTCTGTGAGGTATAATTATGTTCATTTTGGTTCTTTAAAAAAATAATGTCTGCTCAGTCCTCGGGATTGCCAAACTAAAGTCACCATCATGATCAGGCAAACACATCTCAAGCGGGATACGCAGTAACAAGTATACACTGTTACAGTTACGCATAAGGCCGAAGAAAAATTAACCGCGTTTCTGATTTGGCGTAATTAAATGAATATATTTCCTGGAGTTTAGAATCTTGCGATCACAGTATTGTCAACTTTTTTGGTTAAATCCACGTCTTTCAGGGTTGCATTGGTATTTGAAGAATGAAGGGCATCTGGAAACCAGATGATGCGTTTCTGAAATGAACAAAACAAGTTGTTAAAAAGGATGGATCGGTGGTACAAAATATATAAGCCATATGATATGCATGGAATTTCACATGAATCAACAGAGTGTCCTGTTATTTTTAAAGGGATTTTAACTCGGGCTGTCGTATATACCGTATTTCCTCTAACAGTAACTCCCGGGCGCTATGGAAAGCGAAGGGGGTGGGGGGGGGGGGGGGCTGGGGCGGGGGGGGATATGATATGCATGGAATTTCACATGAATCAACAGAGTGTCCTGTTATTTTTAAAGGGATTTTAACTCGGGCTGTCGTATATACCGTATTTCCTCTAACAGTAACTCCCGGGCGCTATGGAAAGCGAAGTGGGGGGGGGGGGGCGGGGGCGGGGGGTGGGGGGGTACTGTTTCCTTATATAATTACTGTACGGCGATCTTTTACTGTTACACCGGTATTGACTTAACCTAAACATGACTGTACCGAGTATATTACTGTCATCACTCTGCATCTATATGATACACATTTCTGTCAAACTTAACGATTACAAAACGGGTTGGTTGCGTATGAATTAAATAATAATAAAAGATAAACTAAATAGTAAATTGAAAGGAACGAGATAAATCAAAGCGGTAATTTGTATTGATGATGATAGCGCTTTAAGGTTATGTCATAGACCATACTGGTGTCGAAGGTAAAAAACTCCCGTAATCAAATCCATAAGCGGTAAAAACAGTGTGTTTTTTAGGAACTTTTAATTTAATCAAATCCATTAGCGGTAAAAACATTGCGTGTTTTTTAGGAACTTTTAATTTTTGAAGACGGTAAGGTTTCTTAAAACAGGTGGGGGCGCTTCTAATAGAGGAAATACGGTATTAATATATAGGTAAATTGACATCACTGAGAAATGTGAACGTTTTACCATCAACTTGTATGGGTTTTGTGTGATAAATAGAATCTCACAAAATCATCTATTCTTTTTTAAACTCTTCAGTAAACATTGTTTGATGCTCGACAAGCCGCGCATTGTATATTTTTGCCAACTCGTTTAATAAATCCGCACTCGATCATGGAAGATCAGCTATTATATCCGCCGAGAAATAAATATTTAATCGTTATTCTCCCATCACTGCTAAAATCAACAAAATACTCTGAAGTATATAATTTGTTTAGGTCGTTACATAGATGAAATATTACATTTTTATATCGTGCCCGGCCTTCGCACAGTATAGGTTATTTAGAGCAGCCCCAGAGAGAGGAGAAGGATACATAGGAATCCGGGAACCGTGCCCTACTCTTATTATCGAATAGATTCCTGTTGTTCCTTAACGTGCTTGGAGGATAGACTGATACATGGGACCGCCCGGTTTACGTCCCCATCCGAAGGACGAGGTTAAGGGAAAGTGTGTTTCCCAAGAACACATCGACGGAAAGGATGAGTTATGAAATGCCTGTATATTATTCTCTATAATTATATTATTACTGTGTAATTTATATTCTATTACTAATTGCTGATATTATTGCATCAATCATATATTTAAACCTATGGTAGAATAACGAAGACAAATAATACATCTAAATTTGATTTAATTATATGCAAGCAGTTTTAAAGTGAAATTGATACTGGACTAATAAACTGTGATACTAATGTTCAACAAAATCTTCAAGATTGCCATATGTCCCTTTAAAGTGTCCATTATTTGTAATTTAACTGGGGCGGTCTTTAATAATATCGCTGTTAAGTGACAACATCACAGAGAAACTTTCATGTTGTATCATGTGTATCCATTGTTTTATGTGATGGAATTTCACAATATCTCAACAAAACAAACAAAATAGTAAAGTATTCCAATGAGCTGGGACAATTATACTTATAGTTAGGCACTCCTCCTTTTTTTTTAAAGTAGCTATCCCGCCAAATAACTACAAAATTGCACTAGAAAACCGTTTATCGAAACTCTAGTTCTGGGGTTTGGTCCGGCTGGTTAAAGCCGTTTATACTGTGTATGTATGAGTTTGGTTTCTCAAAATATGTAAGTTATATATATACTTTTGTCATCAGTAGGTTTAGAAACAATGACATAATGTTTATAAAATTTGACTGTTGTTGGCGGGATGGCTACTTTAATGAGAATAATAAAAAAATCTGTACAAATCGGGTTCTGCCACTCAAATAAATCTAATGTTTCTCAGGCTTATCAAGCTTATTAAAATCTTCATTTATAAAACCCACGTTAAAGAACCATAGAAATGTATTCCCGAATTTGGGGCGGCTCGAAATGTTAACATTTGCTAGTAAGATAGATCGAGTAGCTTAGGTACATTTTTTGAATTCCACTCTCTGGGGTGGCTCGAAATATTGCCATATTATTAGCTTAATTAACCTATATCACAGGGGTCAAATATATTAAAGTTTATAGCTTTAGCTTACCCAGGGCTAGGCTCAGTCTCAGAGCTGGAACTTGGAGATGCCACTTGACAGAAGGTCGCAGATGCCACTTGACAGAAGGTGGCAACATCTGCAAAGATCCCTGAAAGAAAATCAATTGTTGTTTTTATACATACATACCTACAGTAGATGTGTTAATCCTTTACAGTACTGCTGTTGCTATATGCAAACTTTGGGCAGGGGGCGGGGGTGGTGCAAGGGCACCGATTTTGTGGGTGGGGAGGGTGAAGGGGAGGTGGCAACGGTGCATTTCTGCTCTGCGGTCATAGAGGGGGTTTGGGGACAAGGCCATTTATTTTGGGGAACAATGGAACATTATGGGAACAATATAACATTGTCTGTTATTGGTAATATTTTTGGGGAACAAGGGAACATAATAACAATAAATGGAAAAATATTTTTGGAGAACAAAGCAAAATATTTTTTGGGGAACATTGGGTCACATAGACCCCACTGAGGGTCTCATCATAGAAATAATACATCAGTGCTATATTATTATTAAATTTTAACGGAGACACTAAACATGAACATGCACGAAATAAAACACATTTATGGGTCAGTACCGAGTACTGTACATACCTTTCATCCTTTGTTTTTCCTTTATGTCTAATCACCAAAGTTGTCGGTGTCCCTAATCGAGGCGAACGTGACATGACTCATGTGGTCTACATGACTTGACCTTGACTCGGGCGTTGACAGTAGATGTTCTACAAGTATTTGTTACATCATTCACCCATAACAATAGTTAACACATGAATAGGTCTGTCTTTTTGCTCATTACATCCTGGAATTGTTAAATATTCACTTGCAATTATCCATAGTTCATTCAACCGTAAATCAACAAAACAAATTACTGCCGACTATGCCTACAGTATAGTTGCGATTTTTAATAAGCGCCTCAGAGCGGCTGATTTTTACCGTAAATATGCTAAAGGAAAGGCAGAAAAAGTGTTTAAAGGTTGACTTACTGACATTTTATCCGGGGCAGGAAATAACTATATCCCGGAGTAGAAAATATTCATGTTTTAAGTTTCTGTTATTGATTTTCAGTTTTGCCTTATTTAGCTTGTAGCCGCCATTTTGAAAATAATGTGTGTTTTGAGTGAGAAAAAAAAGGGTGACCCATCTTTCAAAACGGTCTCAAATAAATGGGTAGGTCATAAATTATTGATTCCGAAATCAGGAAACTGTACAGGCAAGGATACTACTGATCTATCATTCCTGTTAAATTTAAGCCCAAAATTAGTGACAAACCATTTTTTGTGACCGTTTTTGAGAAATCGGCAATTTTGCAGTTTCAAAAACCTCAAAATTTCCGATCTTCACATTTGAACAGCGATTTAGGCTATGCAAAATATGCCAATTAGTAGTCAAAACGAATAGTAGTCAAAAACGAATGCTATGGGGATGTTTAACGTATAGTAACTAACTTTATTCATTGTCTAGTGTTGTTTTTGCATTCAAAATTGGCTTAAGCTAACGTTTTTTAAAAGACAACTGCAATTTTCCGCGTAACTGCACGTGAGTGCAAATTGGGGACTACTTCGTGTTAAAACACTTGAAACTTAAAAGTGAGTTATGCGGAATGTGCGCGTGAAAAGCTTCAGCTGCTTGCTGCACTGATTAATAATAATAATAATAATAATAATAAAGATGATAATTATAATAATAATAATAATAATAATAATAAATAATATATCATTTGGCAACAATAAAGGAGCACTGTCCGTAACTAAAGCATATATGGAGCATAAGCAAATAACTGTCTTTCTTTTATTCAAGTGAAATGTATACCTGTGAACATGAGCATAGACCCAAATAAGTATGTAGGACTAAATTCGTTGATTATAAAAAAATACCTTTTTATTTGTTGTTTGTAAACATTCCGGAATCACATGTAATTAAATTTCTTTGGTCACGTGGTATCCATTAGCGCGTTCGATTTTAACTACAGTTTGTCTTGCATTTGATAAGAAGAAGAAGCACTTTATTTCAAAATCACTAAGCCATAGGCCCATGTGTTCATACAATATATACATATACATTTTTTTTAACAGACCTAGCATTAGATATCTGGCCAGTTTAGCTCAGTCGTGAGCGCATCCGCCTTACCTGCAAGTATAATTTTGGTGGGGACTAGCAGTTCAATTCCACATAATTCATCCTTTTTATGTCGCTAAAGGAATTCCGCCAAACCATCTTATACGCTTTTATTAAATATTCGATAATAGTAGTTGTGTCTCAGCTTAAATATTCGTGTGTTTTACTGCTAATGTAGATTTAATAATTCAACTCTTCTTCATTATGGTACAATACATCTTCTAAGTTAAAAAGTGTGTAAAAGCTCTATGTCGTGCACTTTTATTCCGCAATTACAACAAATTAGTCTAAGAACTTCTAGTGAATCCAAGTCTAATTTATCAAACGGATCTAGTGAGCTGACAAACATAAAATAAGTCTTTGTATTCACGGCGGAGAAATCTTAATATTTCATGATTCTTTGTAGTTAAATTGTTTTTCTCTTCCAACTTCCGATAAATTGTGTAATATAACATGTATTTTGAAGGCGTTAAAAGCTTTTCACAGTTATTCTTGTCAATTACTTTTCATTCTAATTTCGTTAGTGTTTTATATGTTGTGTAGACTGAAAAGCAAGTTATTAAACATGTATAGCAATATACATGAACAAGTCGCATTGGTTTATATTTTGCAATTGAGCACTGCAGCTTGCGTTAAACTATGGGCCGTGCGTATGTTTGTAGGGTGCACAACTACGGTGTGCCTAAAGGATCGCAATATCGAAACGTATATGAACGTTGTTCTTGGGCAAGACACTTTCCTTTAGCCTCGTCCGTCGGATGGGGCCGTAAACCGTGCGGTCCCGTGTATCGGTCTATCCTCCGAGCACGTTAAAGAACCATAGGAATCTATTCGATAACAAGAGTAGGGCAGGTTCCCGGATTCCTATGTATCCTTCCCCTCTCTCTGGGGCGGCCATTAATAACCTATACTGTGTTGATGAGCCGTTAAACAACATTCAATTTAGTTTCTTATAAAACATGTGTCATATACGTACATATAATGACATATAGTGAAATTTCGTAAAATAAAATAGCCTGTATTGACAACACAATTATATGTTGTGGCGTATGGTGACATATAGGAAAGAATAAATAGTTTATTTTCAAATTGTCGCGATATTTTTTACTAAAACCTTTATCTCAGGTATTTGTGGCTCTATATGTACATGATGTACTGCTATATAAGGCGGCATAAATAATACCGTCTACCAAGGCTTTATTTTCCAAGGCGTAAATGCGCAATATTGTGTCGTTTCTAAGGAAACACTTGTGTTGTCAGATCTTTGACGTCAGATCATTTATTATGGAGGATTACGCTTCTAGGAGCCGGAATAGTCGCTGGTTATTTGTCGTTTCGTAGCAGTCTTGAGATAAATTTAAGACAAATATCAATCGCTTATAAGGAAATACTCAACAAAAAACAAAAATAACCAAATACAAATTTAGGGTTACCAGGCAATCTAGTTTTTCACAAATAGTAAAATATATTCCGTCACGTGACAGTTGAACTTCCAATGACAAATCAAAATGTACGGGTAGAGCACGTTTTAACCCATCCAACCGGGAGCGAGGTAGGAAATGGAGCGTGAAACCAAGTGAGAGCAAATCAAACAAGCGAAACAACAAACTACGTCACAACTTGAGAAGGACGCAGTAAATCACGATGCGCCACATAGTATTTCCATACAACATAGTATTTCCATACAGATGACAAATAGGTTATCACAATATGACAACAAGCAAGGTTTTACGCAAGCGTAAAATAGCTGCCGTTAGAAAATAGCATTATTTCTGGGAATAATGTTTAACATAATAACAGACCAAGCCACGGGTGTTAAAACAATATTCAAAAAAAGAGTTGTCACGGAGACGTAAACACGCCATGACCGTTTTTTTTTACACAATTTGTGTTACGCGAATCCTTGACATGCCATACAAATTGATTACATATTCACCTTTGTAGCACGACGTGCTAAAGTACACATCAGCACAGAAATAGTGTGCATTACAACACATATAAAATGTTACCATCAGCAATAATGAAACCAATGAAAATTAAAAAAAATTAAAAAATCGGGCAATCAGCACTAATGAGACTTGTGAATGTTCCGTCGCTAATATACATATACTAGTAATTCAGCTGATAACTTGCTACAAATCGTGAACGCTCGGCCAATTCCGTCATTCTTCGGGATCCCGCGAAAAAATAGGGAAATCAGCAGGCTTGAACCCTACCTTCCTAGGCAGTAACACGGCGCCTCGATCAACTGCGCTATTGAGGCTTGTGAATGTTCCGTCGCTAATTCAGAAGGCAGCTGACTCTTATATTGCTTTTATATATGTCTATGGTTAACAGACTGTGACTCTTGTAATTTGCAATAAGCATGCTTTCCAACTTGAATTCCTAGAGAACTCGTCTGAAAAACTTGAATGGTATAAACAAATATTTTGTAACGTTTAAAGGTTACCATTTCACTTGCTGAAATGACGTTTTCGTAAACCAGTCTAATGTAGCATGTCATTCGCAACATCTCGTACACTGCTTTGCGGGATCCTGAAGAATGACGGGATTGGCCGAGCGTTCACGATTGGTAGAATGTAATCAGCTGAATTACTATTATATGTATATTAACGACGAAACATTCACAAGCCGAGCGTTCACGATTTGTAGCATGTAATCAGCGGAATTACTATTATATGTATATTAGTAAGGGAACATTCACAAGCCTCATTAGAGCAGTCGGTCGAGGCGCTGTGTTACTGCCCAGGAAGGTAGGGTTCAAGCCTGCTGATTGCCCGATGTTTTTATTTATTTTTTTAATTTTCGTTGGTTTCATTATTGCTGATGGTAAGGTAGCAACAGTTCCTTAACTAATTACACATGGTAACAGTGAACAGTTTATATGTGTTGTAATGCACACTACTTCTGTGCTGATGTGTACTTTAGCACGTCGTGCTACAAAGGTGAATATGTAATCAATTTGTATTACATGTCAAGGATTCGCGTAACACAAATTGGGTTTAAAAAATGATCATGGCGTGTTTACGTCTCCGTGACAACTTTTTTTTAACACCCGTGACATGGTCTGTTATTATGTTAAACTTTGTTCCCAGAAATAATGCTATTTTCTCTCGGCAGCTATTTTACTCTTGCGTAAAACCTTGCTTGTATACATATAATAGTAATTCAGCTGATTACATGCTACCAATCGTGAACGCTCGGCCAATCCCGTCATTCTTCGGGATCCCGCAAAGCATTGTTCGAGATGTTGCGAATGACATGCTACATTAGACTGGTTTACGAAAACGTCATTTCAGCAAGTGAAATGGTAACCTTTCAACGTTACAAAATATGTGTTTATACCATTCAAGTTTTTCAGACGAGTTCTCTAAGAATTCAAGTTCTAAAGCATGCATATTGTTAAGCATAAGCATGCATTACATGAGTCACAGTCTGTTAACCATAGACAGATATAAAAGCAATATAAGAGTTTATAAGAATAAACAGGAGCGACATCTACAACGTGATATAAACGAACAAATGCTGTTATCAAAATTCGGGGATTAATTACGAAACGATGTAATAAACTATAATCATCAGAAATGAACTATACTTTTAAAACTAATGGTGTTATATCCATATCATAGACATGGGGGTGATATTAGCCAATATATCAATATTTACGGTTTTGTACATTATGAATTATATCGGACAGAAAAGACACTACAACCAGAAATTCTGGTGGTATTTTATTATATGTGAGAAATAAGTATGCGACAAATGATACTTTAATTTTATAAACTATTGTGATTCGCATATTTGGATTGTTAGATTGCAAACATTTTATATTTTGAACAAGATCCATATGCATATTAGTTTTATATTGTTCCATCTAACTCTAGCAAAAATGCCTTAATTGAAACGAATAGTTATGATGTCATTTTTAGAGAATGTAATTTAAATTCAATCATTAACAAATGAACACTGCAAATTTATGTTGATGAAAGAATACAATTCGAGAATTTATAGCTCGATTTTTTGAGAGTAGCACATGGCATGGTCTGTGAAGATAAAGATAACGGTGCTTTCACCTTTATGTGTAGTACTGGGAAGAGCGTTGTAGACTATTGTATTGTAAATCCTGAATTGTTACCATATTTTAACTCTTTTTATATGTATGGCCCTAACATATTAAGCGACATTTGCTTGATCAAATTCTCATTAGCAGCAAGTATGCTTTGCGATACTAGTAGCGAAAATGCAAATAGTATTCCGAAATGTTACATGTTTTAATTTTTTATAAATGGGACAATTCAAAGAAAGAAATATATAAAAACAAATAAACTATCCTCTGAGCAATTTACGGATAAACTAAAGTTTAGGTAACCAAATCAATTGCGATATCGACAATTCGATCTCCGACTTTATCGGCATAATCGATCCTGTTTGTATTCCAATTTTCAAAAAGAAAGCATGGCCGAAAAACGATAGCGGAAATAGGGAAGAACTCCTCCTTCAATAATACGACATGCCGTGATTTGAGAAAATTATTTTTATAGATATCTATGTCGATATGATATATCAGATCAAAACAGAATAAGTATGGTGAATGCGCGTTCGATATATAAGAAAAGCGTTAGAAGCTATAATTTCCGGCAAGATAAATTTAAATCCACCAATGCGAAATTAAACAATATAAAACAATATAGGAATTAACATAAATAATCTACAGTGCCCAGTAAGGCAAAAACATAATAAATAATGATAAGTGTGATCTTTTGGAAGCAACAATGCAAGGCGTGGATAATACAAATGTGTTTCTTGCAACACTCAAGCAAATACTGCGCGATACATATTTACAACATTTGGCACGAGAGATTAAATGTCAATTTCGAATGAAAGAAAATTAGAAAATGTAGAATGTGCAATGCCATAGACAGTAGATATGAAAATCGAACACGAAAAGTAGCATTATAGGACGACAGTCAACCACAAACACATAAAGAAACAAAGAAGGACTTTAAAGTTGAATAAAAAGCAAGATAGGACATCGCAAACACAAAAGGGTTGACAATAGGGCTACCGCCTTGGAACGGTCAGTGGCAAACCAGGTTATAGGCGTAACCCTTTTGTGTCTGTGATGTCTTATATGGCCTTTTATTCATCTTTAAATTCGTACTTTATTTCTGTGTGTGTTTGTGGTTGCCTGTCGTCCTTGAATGCTGCTTTTCCTGTTCGTTTTCTAGACGAAAACTATTGTGTGTATATAGTATATTAGTCTAATTAAAGCAGGGTCCCCATGACCAGTACATGAAAAATGCTTATTAATAAATGCAGACAATTCTCAAGTTTATGCGTCTGTGTGATCAATATCGATTCAGGACGTTTCGGCACAAAAACATTTTGACACCTTGACGAATCGGCGCCTAGACGTTCCGGCATCAGACCATTTCGGCATCTGTTTTATTTTTTACCCTAGACAAACGGCAGCCATTTATATTTGAGTATGATAATGAAGTAAAGAAGTAAAGAAATTAATTATTTTCAATAAGCTCAATCGTAATTCATTTAAAATGCAAAGTTGATTGCCTTAACGGCACCTCCGAAGCCGTTTTGAGCATGAATACAACTAAAACATGAATAGGCCCCATATGATAATCACTTGTAAAATTTAAGTAAATATGACTTTTATATTATATTGTCACTGAAATTCCCTTTGTAATAGCTCAGGTGTAAATCGTTTAATTGAAAATACTTGAATATGTATCCTTTAACCACAGACATATTAATAATTTGTTAATTTGTTATTAGGTCTGCGCTTTAACATGTATAATAATGTATACCTAAGACCAAATAAAAACTTATCTGTATTCATACAGTATCTTTTAATTCTTCACTTTACCTTCCAGTCATTTCCATATCGACGACTACAGGTATGTGACTTGAAAAGTATAACGCATGCGTTATATGTAGACGATTTTTAATAATGGGTTAGTTTGTGGAGGCTTCACAAACTAACCCACAAACTAACCCATTATTAAAAATTGTCTACATATAACGCATGCGTTATACTTTTCTTGTTATATCTATATTTACAATGTTCAGCTAGAATAGTTTAATCATTGTCGTACAGGTAGATACAGCACAAACATAACAGAAACAAAGAACAACTTTAAAAATGAATAAAAGACCAAATAAGACATCACAAACACAAAATGATTGACAATAGGACTACCGCACTGGACCGGTCAGTGGCAAATAAGCCGCTGGGGTTTATACCAGGTCATATGGTGCATGTAGCCTTACTCGAATTTAAGGATATAGCACTTCCAACCTTGCTTCACTAAAATGACTTGTATAAAGCGATTAACCTATCGCAATCGGATTGTAAAACAAATATTAAAAATCTACCATCCTACGTTTACAAAGCGTTTAACATAAGAATCGAATTAGTATTTGACGAGTAATATTAGCTCTCTTATTAGCTCTACTGGCCAAGGGCCAGCAGAGCTTATGGGATGGCGAGTTGTCCGTCGTCCGTCCGTCGTCCGTCCGTCTGTTATATTTTACCTCGTTAAGACGATAGGGCCTTCAATTTTCATAGGATCTTAACCAAATTTTAACAGATTGTTAATATCAATGAAAGCCCGGACAAGTTCGAAAACCAGCTAGATTGAACTAGTAACAGCGGAGTTATGACCCTTGATTTAGTAAAAATGCTATATTTTGCCTTGTTAAGACGATAAAGCCTTCATTCTTCATCCGATCTTTACCAAACTTTACTTGATTGTTAATGTCAATAAAGGCTCGAACAAGTTTGAAAACCAGCTAGATCAGTCTAGTAACAGCGAAGTTATGACCCTTGATTAGTTAAAAATGTTATATTTTGCCTCGTTAAGACGATAGGGCCTTCATTTTTCATCCGATCTTTACCAAACTTTACCAGATAGTTAATGTCAATAAAATCTCGGAAAAGTTTTAAAACCGGCGATCGGACGAGTTATGGCCCTTGATTAAGTTAAAGTTCTATATTTTGCCTCGTTAACATGATAGGGTCTTCATTTTTCATCCGATCTTTACCAAACTCTACCAGATTGTAAATATCAATAAAAGCTCGGACAAATTTGAAAACCAGCCAGATCGGACCAGTAACAGCGGAGTTATGGCCCTTGATTTCGTTACAAATGCTATGTTTAGCCTCGTTAATATGATAAGGCCTTCATTTTTCATCTGATCTTTACCAAACTTTACCAGAATTTTTTACTTTTTTTTTATTGTTATTATATCTTTTTCGGTTAATTTTTGTTTATGTTCTTAAATATTTGTTGTTGTTTTTTTTTATATTTTATATTTCAGTTTTTTGTTTTGTTTTTTTTCGTGTTTTTTTTCGTTTTTTTTTAACCAGCCAGATCGGACCAGTAACAACGGATTTATGGCCCTTGATTTATTTTAAATGCTATATTTTGCCTTGTTAAGATGATAGGGCCTTTATTTTCCATCCGATCTTTACCAAACGTTACTAGATTGTTAACATCAATGAAAGCTCCGTCAAATTTAAAAAATAGCAAGATTGGACCATTTACACAGGAGTTATGGCCCTTGATTTTCTGAAATATGCTATAAAAGTTTCAGTGTGAAGGCCTTTCCGGGCTAATTCTCCTGAATCCCTGGCTGGATTTCAACGAAACTTGACAAGGATGATCAGTATCAAGCCTTGTTGTGCATATCGTCGCCATATTCCGGTTGAATGGTTTTTGGCAGAGTAATGACCCTTTAAAGGTTTTGAAAGACAAAATGTGTCCATATTAGTCTCTTCTGAACTCCTTGCCGGTTTTTAAAGAATCGTGGGGGGATGATCAGTACCAAGAGTTATGACTCCTTAAAGGTTTTAATACACTAACTTTGTACAGACTAGTTCTCCTGAACCTCTGGCTGGATTTCAACAAAACCTGGCAGGGATGATCAGTACCAAGCCCAGTTGCGTATATCATTGCCATGTTCCGGTTGAATGATATTATACATAAACTTTTTGTTTAGCCAGTAGAGCGACTACAGGCCCTCTTGGGCCTCTTGTTGTAAAATTACCATTGCTGTTTTACTCTTGCAAAATAACGGCGTGTACTCGATTATACGTAATATCTCTGGTGGTACATGTATTTCAATACGCATTGCCTGGCTACCTTTGTTATCAAACGACCAAAATATTCCAGATGACCGAATTCTCATTGCTGCGCTGATGGCAGACCCATGTTTATATCTGTATATCAGAGATAGCATATCATAAAACCTTAACATCTTCGTCTGCACCGCTGTGTATGTGTAATCGTGTATGCTTTACTGATTCCTGTGATGTTAAGTTATTGCATAATTAACAGTTGGCCAATAATTATAGGTTGTTAGATTTGTATTGGGATATATGCACTCGTACTTCTGCGTATGCGTATTGCGCTCCTAAAGTCGAGCAATATTGTTACGAGGAAAAAACTCGTGCATATATCGAGCAAAACGCGTACGCACACCTTTCAGGCAAGGGTGGACAATTTAGTATGTTTTATATTCATGTTTAACTTCCTTGTAAAATACACAACTAGCTCAATCGAATTTTCAAAACGGTCACGGTTACAAAACATAGCCCAAACCTTGTGTACACGATGGAACCTTCCCCAGTACTTACATATTTATGAAGCATTGTCTGAATATTTCACCTCATTGGTCAGAACGCTACCTGAATTATTTTATTTGTGACTTTTCCCAAAGTTGTACACATGGTTAATCTATACCAGTATTCCTTTATTGCCTTCATTACAAAACAGTTTCCATGTTTCTTGCACTTGCTAATCGCACTCTAAAGCTTTCCACCTGAGTTAATTCCAACAAGTTCAGTTCTTTGACTTCTCCATATCCTATCCACTAATCTGTGAGGATTTCTCCTCCTACAGGTTTCAATTCTACTCTATCTTTTGTCCAAATACCAAAGTCAAGAATCGGATTTAATATCAAATATTTTCTTGTTGCGGCGAAGACTTCTTTTACATGTCATATAGGTTGTATGACATGTCATATAGGTTGTATGACATGTTCTTGTTATAAATGTACATTCAATAAGAATCAGCGGATCAGCGGGTACTACAAAAGAATAAATCTGAAGCATAAACTAGTCTAGACTGAAACAGATTAGAACTGATCCGTCATATACTAATCAGTCTGATAAGGTTAAAAGTTTCTTCTTGCTCGTTGAGTGTCTTTAAGCAGTAGCTCATCTAGATGGTGGGTTTGTGGGTGGGGGTGGTGTTTGGTGTGTCGGTTCTGGGTTTATGTTAATACTATGCTTGGAAAGCTTGTAAAGTTCAATTTTTGTATTCCATGCCTATGTTACATTTGACAAGAATTCGTTTATTTTACTATAGGAATAGTATATGAATGTTGTAAGTTTCTTTTATTGTGGATATATATATAGTTTTCATACCTTCATGAAGACTGCCGCATGTCTTTTTAACAATCTCGCCTACCCAGGCATATCAGTAGCACGGGAGTAAGTGCGAGGTACGCATAGAAATTGCTTTATATTGTAATTCTCAATTTTTAGTTTTACATAGTACCGTAACCTTTAAAACTAAGTATCTCTCTGAAGTTGCATAATGCTTCGTACCGCATTCTATTGACATATTCACATATTGGCATACTTATAAGAATCATATTGTCATCACCGTCAGTAGTTGTTTCTAAGCGTATGTCTGTTTGTGCTTTACTCCCTTTTGGTTCCAGATTCAGAAAATTCCAGACATTTAAAGCAATTTGAAACCGTGCAAATACTCGTATGTGTGTCTGTGTCTGCTTTCCTACTGACAGTTTTTATTTACGTCGATCATTTTATTATCTTTGTTAGTTTTGCAATAATTAAAATGAAGTTCATGTAAGCTCCAATATCATCCTCAAATTATTTGAGAAATTCAGAAAAGAACAAAATGGCATCTACTTAGATTATATTACAAGACGAATTGCAAACCGGTTTGAGTTCTTAAAGCGTTTTTGTATCATACCATGAAATTGCGTAGAGTCGCAAATGTTGTTTATTCCATACAAAAAGTTATTTGTAAAAAGGGTATACTTCCCAGCATTTGCAGATTTTATTCTATATAAAACGATCAATTCAGGACTGTCAGACTTCAGTCAATATTGAGCTGTTTCTCGTCAACAGAAACCTCCAGATTACATTAAGTTATAGTAAAATAGTAAGAAGTGTGGCTGAGTAGTATACACTGTACGGCACTGACTTCTGAAAGCTTTAGAAAAACAATCTAACAGTTTCTTTGAGTCTTAATGCCAAGTTTATGATTGCTTGAACAAATCATCATCATCATCATCATCATCATCATCATCATCATCATCATCATCATCATCATCATCATCATCATCATCATCATCATCATCATCATCATCATCATCATCATCATCATCATCATCATCATCATCATCATCATCATCATCATCATCATCATCATCATCATCGTCATCATCATCATCATCACTTGAGACCTAGGAATAACAACTGTCTCGGGTTATGTTTAGTGAGACGCTGAATAGTATATTAGTTGCATGGTTCAGAACAACATACACTCCTCCTTGCGTAACTTTTATCTTTGTACCAATAGATAACCGTAAATGAACCAGTCTGTGAACATACGCTTGTACAACACCTCCGCACCAATTCGATATTAAATAATTAATATCAGGTACTAGGAATCAAGTTGAGTCAGCATTGTATAATATGTATAAGTTGAGTAAGAATAATTAGAAATATTAAAGAAGGTTGTCGATTGAGATTCTATTAAAAAAAGCAGCAGGAGTTGTCCATTTGAATCATTTAAATAAATCTGTGAATTTAAAAAAGAAACTTAAAATGCCTGGTAAACCATAAAAATTGCTCTTTGAACATTTATTTTTTGCTTGTGTTTACATATTTTAAAAAGTTACGTATCTTATTTCAGTCAGAAATTGTTTCTGCATGTGTATACTCAAGTGTAAATTATTTATTTTTGAACATCAATTTGAGGTGGCGAATTTAAATAGCTCAGTTTTGAAAATCGAATGATAAATATGTTTGCAGCCAACGCATTTAAATAGGGTTTTACAATCCTTGCTGCCGGAGTATCGGACAATAAAATGACCCGCAATTAAATACAATAACTTAATGTGTTTTGATCAACGTTCATATTGTCTTAATTTTGATTCTTGCAATATATTAATATATTGGATATTTGTATGTATTTATCAATGAATTGGGCATGTTTCATGACAATAAAAAAAATCTTTCAAGTTTTGAAAATTGAGAAATACGTCTTATACATCCAAGGATGTTAACAATCGGGTAAGAGTGAGGTTTGGTTAACCCTAGAATCTGGTTTAACCCAGCGGTCTTTTTCCACTGAACGTTCTATGGCGATAGCCCTATTGGCAATCGTTTTTTATTTGTGGTGTCGCAGATTGTGTTCCCTCCTTCTAATTTTCCTTTGTCCCGTATGTAATTTTACTAGTTGACTATGTTCTGTGAATGCTTCATTTCTTGTTCGACTGTTATACGTACTGTTATACGTACTGTTATACGTACTGTTATACGTACTGTTATACCTATTGTTATACCTGATGTTATACCTACTGTTATACCTGATGTTATACCTACTGTTATACCTACTATTATACCAACTGTTATACGTACTGTTATACCTACTGTTATACGTACAGTTATACGTACTGTTATACCAACTGTTATACCAACTGTTATACCTACTGTTATACCTACTGCTTTACGTACTGTTATACCTACTGTTATACCTACTGTTATACCTACCGTTATACCTATTGCTATACCTACTGTTATACCTAATGCTATACCTACTGTTATACCTACTGCTATACCTACTGGTATACCTACTGTTATAGCTACTGCTATACCTACTGCTATACCTACTGTTATACCTACTGCTATACCTACTGCTATACCTACTGTTATACCTACTGCTTTACGTACTGTTATACCTACTGTTATACCTACTGTTATACCTATTGCTATACCTACTGTTATACCTACTGTTATACCAACTGTTATACGTACTGTTATACGTGCTGTTATACCTGCTATTATACCAACTGTTATACCTATTGCTATACCTACTGTTATACCTACTGTTATACCTACTGTTATACCTATTGTTATACCTATTGCTATACCTACTGTTATACCTACTGTTATACCTACTGTTATACCTATTGTTATACCTACTGTTATACCTACTGTTATACCTACTGTTATACCTATTGTTATACCTACTGCTATACCTACTGTTATACCTATTGTTATACCTACTGTTATACCTACTGTTATACCTACTGTTATACCTATTGTTATACCTACTGTTATACCTATTGTTATACCTATTGTTATACCTACTGCTATACCAACTGTTATACCTATTGCTATACCTACTGTTATACCTACTGCTATACCTACTGTTATACTGTCTGCTATACCTATTGTTAAACCTATTGTTATACCTACTGCTATACGTACTGTTATACCTACTGGTATACCTACTGTTATACGTACTGGTATACCTACTGTTATACGTACTGTTATACCTACTGCTATACCTACTGTTATACCCATTGCTATACCTACTGTTATACCTACTGCTTTACTTATTGTTATACCTATTGTTATACCTACTGCTATACGTACTGTTATACGTACTGCTATACCAACTGTTATACCTACTGTTATACCTACTGTTATACCTACTGTTATAACTATTGCTATACCTACTGTTATACCTACTGTTATACCTACTGTTATACCTACTGCTATACCTACTGCTATACCTACTGCTATACCTACTGTTATACCTACTGCTATACCTACTGCTATACCTACTGCTATACCTATGGTTATACCTACTGCTATACCTACTGCTATACCTACTGTTATACCTACTGCTTTACGTACTGTTATACCTACTGTTATACCTACTGTTATACCTACCGTTATACCTATTGCTATACCTACTGTTATACCTACTGCTATACCTACTGTTATACCTACTGCTATACCTACTGGTATACCTACTGTTATAGCTACTGCTATACCTACTGCTATACCTACTGTTATACCTACTGCTATACCTACTGCTATACCTACTGCTATACCTACTGTTATACCTACTGTTATACCTATTGCTATACCTACTGTTATACCTACTGTTATACCAACTGTTATACGTACTGTTATACGTGCTGTTATACGTGCTGTTATACCTGCTATTATACCAACTGTTATACCTATTGCTATACCTACTGTTATACCTACTGTTATACCTATTGTTATACCTATTGTTATACGTACTGTTATACCTACTGGTATACCTGCTGTTATACATACTGTTATACGTACTGTTATACCTACTGTTATACGTATTATTATACCTACTGTTATACCTACTGGTATACCTGCTGTTATACGTACTGTTATACCTACTGTTATACCTACTGTTATACGTACTGTTATACCTACTGTTATACGTGCTGTTATACCTGCTGTTATACCTGCTGTTATACCAACTGTTATACGTACTGTTATACCTACTGTTATACGTACAGTTATACGTACTATTATACCAACTGTTTTAAATACTGGTATACCTACTGCTATACCTACTGTTATACCTACTGCTATACCTACTGTTATACCTACTGCTATACCTACTGTTATACCTACTGCTATACCTACTGATTTACGTACTGTTATACCTACTGTTATACCTACTGCTATACCTATTGGTATACCTACTGCTATACGTACTGTTATACCTACTGGTATACCTGATGTTATACCTGCTGTTATACCTACTGTTATACCTACTGTTATACCTACTGTTATGCCTATTGGTATACCTACTGCTATACGTACTGTTATACCTACTGGTATACCTGCTGTTATACATACTTTTATACCTACTGTTATACCTACTGCTATACGTACTGTTATACGTACTGTTATACGTATTGTTATACGTGCTGCTATACCTACTGTTATATCTACTGCTATACGTACTGTTATACCTACTGTTATAAGTATTGTTATACCTACTGTTATACCTAATGTTATACCTGCTGTTATACCTATTGTTATACCTGCTGTTATACCTACTGTTATGCGTACTGTTATACCTACTATTATACCTACTGTTATAAGTATTGTTATACCTACTGTTATACCTAATGTTATACCTGCTGTTATACCTATTGTTATACCTGCTGTTATACCTACTGTTATGCGTACTGTTATACCTACTATTATACCTACTGTTATACTTACTGTTATACATACTGTTATACCTACTATTATACCTGCTGTTATACCTACTGTTATACCTACTGTTATACCTACTGGTATACCTGCTGTTATACCTACTGTTATACCTACTGCTATACCTTCTGCTATACCTACTGCTATACCTACTGTTATACCTACTGTTGTACCTACTGTTATACCTACTGTTATACCTACTGTTATACCTGCTGTTGTACCTACTGTTATGCGTACTGTTATACGTACTGTTATACCTACTGCTATACCTACTGTTATACGTATTGTTATACCTACTGTTATACCTACTGTTATACCTGCTGATAATACATACTGTTATACTACTGTAATAGCTACTGTTATACCTACAGTTATACGTTGTTGTCAAATTTATAATCCTTTTGCCTATTTCAGGCTATCGTGGATATTGTTATGGCCTACTATGTATGTTCCTACGCTAAATTACTGATTGCGCTTTCAGTCTAGCAACCAAGATATATTACTACTGAGGTATTGAGAATTGATTTGCAGCCATATTGAGTTGTCCTTCATGACTGCCAGTTATGAAAGAAAGATAAAGAAATAAATTGAGTGGGTGGAGAAATAATGTAAACACGCACTAGACTCATGAACATCAGATTCAGGAAGTCAACAACAATAAGACCAGAACTAATGTTAACCCACTGTAGACAGCAATTTATTGCATTTCTATTTCATGTTATAATTCTAAAATATATCGTCTACACTAGAGAACACTCGCCTATATCCAAAACTGTCTGAAATAAGGAAAATGATTTAGTAATTTTGCTCTATAGAACTTAAAACAGGAATATATGTGTACAGTTCAAAAAATAAACAAGAATCTTTAAGCGCAAGAATCTTCATATCGATCCCGTGCCTATATCGATCACGTGCCTACCGTTCAAGGAGGGTTGACCCTTAACCCGCTATATATAATGGACTGTTCTTTCTTTGAATTAAGGTCATTCCATTTATGTGACAAAGGAGTGTTTCTGAGAAAATGACTGATCAGCAGACGGACATTGTATAGCCTTATCTGGGTTTACAATGGACGCAAAGGCTATTATAGTCGAGCTTAGCGGGTTAATGTTAAGTGATACCATTTAAGTGCCTACGCTTTATCTATATTGCAGACCTTCCAATAATAAGCAAAACATCCACAATTGTATACAGTTTGTCAATATTTATTTGCTTTATCCAGATAAGTTTTGATAAAAGAAATATCGACAACCAGTCAAAGCTATCCATATACAGTAAAAACTAATCCCAGTATCAATATTATTTACTGTGTGGTGCAGACATATCATTTCTGCCAAAAACGGAGCACCAGAACGCATTAAGATAAGACCGTGACGTGGTAAAGGTTATGATCTTGTTTGGATGAAATGGAAGTGTGTATATTTGGTATTGTAATGAGTATTTTAATCTACGGAGCAATGCGATAATACGACTTTAATGCATTTTCTATCGCATATATAGATATGTACTGCCAATCATGTGTTTTGCTCAGAGCCAGCGAAGATAAATACAAATACAAATTACGCAGGCTGCAGTATCGGTTGTATTTGCTCATCGACTATAGGCATTCAATACAGAATGACACGTGTCTCGTGAATAATAATAAAGATACTATACTAGGAACGATTCTTAGTTTGGAACAATATTATAATTATAATCTTTCATGGGTATCTGGTGAAGATAGGAAAATCCAACACGAGGTATGCCCCTATCTGAACCGGATACCCATGATTGATCCTTTTTCTTGCATACCATTTACATTCTGCTCGTTGATATCGCCAACTACTAACGTTTTGCATATTTATTTACACAATTACGTCATGCAAATGTCAGTGTTGATATTAGCGCGCGACTTTTATCTTTCCCCATGTATAAGACCAGGCCTCCCATCACCCATTTAAAACGCGGATAACCGTATCCGGTATGCAAGAAATAAAATGTCTGCACCATGCCCATGTTATCCAGCATATCACATTAGTCTAAGGTTAAGACCTTTCTTTATTCCAGACATAGTATGACCTTGTGATACCACAACTTAATGTATATACCACTTGGTAGAGCAAAGCTCAAACTTCTACTTCTACTTTTCAATATTGTTCAACGAATGAAGCATTTGAATTATATGGCAACTTCTTCCATATTAAGGTCTTAAATCAAGATTGCTTTCCATGAAATACACAACACCTACTGCTAAAAGACACACGCTATCTTTTGTATACTTAAAGCAACGTGCTTACATGTACCTGCTTAAGGTTGCAGTCCACTAATTGCTTTCCCATAGGCCACAATGAAAGCTTTTCCGAAGATAAAAAATAAAACAGAACATACAAATTCAAAAAGATATGTCTATTTTCAAGGTAAGTCCACGTACAATGTGCTTTAATTTAAAATTCAGCATGTTTCCCCTGCAGAACTTCCCATGGGTCCGCCATATATACTTACATGCATGACCGCAGTAAAAAAAAATTACCTGTTTTTGAGTGGGGTTAATCTCACAATTTCATGTTTAAAAAAATAATTTAGTAAACATAAATGCTCATTTTTTTTAAATTGTTGTGACCTTTAACATTTGTCTCAGGTCACTCCAGGAAAGGGGCGTTGCCAATCCCATGTTATTTTTAGATAACCGTTGCAACCTTAAGGGAATATATTAAAATAAAAGCAAGTATCATACACTGTCAGTGAACCCCGTGTTAAAATGAGGTTTCACTCCAATTCCAGCAATATAGAAAATACCCTGGCCAAGACCTCTAAATATGGTTTACATTTCAATTTCTCAGTTTGGCTTTTATAAAGATATTAAACTAACAATATTCTATTAAAGTTCTCACCACACACTTCGATATTGTTCTATTGGCTATTATGACTAAATATCACAGTTTCATTCTGAATAATATCTGTCAGGCTGAAAGTATTTTTGTGGCGCTCGAACAAGAATTCACGTAAACTGGTACATTGCACAAATTGTTTTATTAATTTTATTGACGTCAAACCACGCACAATTTTGAACTGTCAGAGTCTGTACCTAAAGCAATACTCCTCTTGAAACCCATAATTGTTCATAATTTGCTGCCTGTTCTGTATAATTGCCGTCCTTGTGTTCCTCTCACCTGCAACAGAAATAGTATCCATACGCAATTACTGAAAAACATAAAAAAAAGAATATGATAATGGACCTTTGGAAACGGCCGAGCACGACACATACAAAATATTGCAGTCTCGGTTTGATTGAGACTGTTCATGAGCGGTAGTGAAATTGCTAGCTACCGCTTACGCTCTCTAGCCCTCTAGCCCCGGGTTGAGCAGAACTCAATATTAATAAAATCAATATAACACAATTTGAACCATCCCGAAGATGGCATGCATACGGCGGTGGACATGGAGTTATTTGCTTCCCGTTGTCGTACGGCGTATGGTCCCAGTATCTAATAAAATTAAATGCCCCGAAGAGCGAAATAAACATAATGGAATTTAGTTGGGATGAAGCCTGCTATCACAAGTAACAGCCAAAAAACTAAATTAAAAAGCAGACAACATATCCTATAAGTGGTTAAACAATACCCAGAGCCTTTTATCGGCCGGAGTAGTGGAACCACCGAATCAAAAAATTAGTAAGAAAACAAAATAAATTGAATATGAACCACCGATAACTAAATATAAGTATCGGGCTCAGCGATCTCCAAAGATCGAATGAATAACAGGACAGATTGCAAGCGCGGGGAGACGTTTTACTGCCGCCACACTGCACAAGCAACGCCAATGTGCTATAAAAAAAGAGTTTGCTAATGGACCTTTGGAAACGGCCGAGCACGACACATACGTAATATTGCAGTCTCGGTTTGATTGAGACTGTTCATGAGCTGTAGTGAAATATGCTAGCTACCGCTCACGCCCTCTAGCCCCGGGTTGAGCAGAACTCAATATCAATAAAATCAATATTACACAATTTTAACCATCCCGCAGATGGCATGCATACGGCGGTAGACATGGAGTTATTTGCTTCCCCATGTCGAAGAACACACCCCTACTTCTTATAACGCAAGCATCATCCTAATGCCACATGCAAGAGACCTAATAGTGTAACGTAACTATTGATGAAAGTTTTTTCCGGTTGGCTATATATAGAACGCCTATGATCAAAAGTATATGTTTTATCTACGCATGACGTCCTTATCTATATTTCTCGATAAGATAGATATATTATTTTAAACCCTAAACCTGACACCTCATCTGGTGACGTGTGCTTATATTATCTCAGTCTGATTGGGATAGGCATTGGTTTTACCGTATTTGAGTGTCATGAATGTTGTTACATTACATATTGAGACAGTGTCCTTAGAGGGAGTTGGGATGGAGGATGAGGTTTCCCATCAGGCATGCCAGCGTCATGGAGATAGCTTACTTGTTTGTTGGAGATAATAACCTGGTGGGCCATCATGCATGCCAGCGTCATGGAGATAGCTTACTTGTTTGTTAGAGATTATAATCTGGTGGGCCATCAGGCATGCCAGCGTCATGAAGATAGCTTACTTGTTTGTTAGAGATTATAACCTGGTGGGTCATCAGGCATGCCAGCGTCATGAAGATAGCTTACTTGTTTGTTGGAGATTATAACCTGGTGGGCCATCAGGCATGCCAGCGTCATGAAGATAGCTTACTTGTTTGTTGGAGATTATAACCTGGTGGGCCATCAGGCATGCCATCGTCATGGAGATAGCTTACTTGCTTGTTAGAGATTATAACCTGGCGGTGATATCTTTATTTACACTGTCCCGTTTATTGGACCTCAGCGGCACTGTTTTGCCACTGACCGTTCCAAGGCGGCAGCCATATTGTCAAAACTTGTGTGTTTGTGATGTCTTATTTTGCGTTTTATTCATCTTTATATATAGTTTTCTTTGTTTTTTCGTGTTCTTGTGGTTGAAAGTCGTCCTTGTATGCTGCTTTTCCTGTTTGAGCTTTATATCTTCTTTTACTGAAACATAAACAAATAAAAGAAAGTAAAAATACCAGCTGAGTGTTTCCTATTGTTCGCGCGGCAAGGTTTCAGCCTGAAGTTTTTTTTCAGCATTCAGCATTACCAGTACCAATATAATTAAGGTTTCATGATAGTTCTAATCAATGTTTCTAGAAAGTCTTCATTTATTTGGTTAATGATACAGAGTAACATGGCATGAAAGTGTTAGTTCTCGATCACACACCTATTGTTCGGGGAGCTTGTTTCAACCAAAGTGGTTTTTTTTCACTTAAATGACAAAATTCAAGGGTACTTTAATAAGATGTATACCAGTCAAACAAACACTTTAAGCGGTAAATCAATATACCTTACAACTGGAGTTATTAGTGGTAAATAGAAATACCTTTTTTTTTTTAAAATGTGTTGAGAAATAAATAATAAATATTTTACAAAATACAGCATCAGAACTACTATGACTATATACAATTACCACCATCATCGTCATCAGCCATCTATTTTGCAATGCCTATCCGTCTTTAATAAAATTATCTGTCTCAGAAAATATGATAAAACAATGTTAACATCCCTGTCACCTTGCCGAGCACCGGATATAAATGTTTTAGTCAATTGGTTGTTGCATTTCAGCCTTGATTTAACATAATGTACTGTCACTTTATAAAGGCTGATATTCTCCATCTACCTCAATACGAGTAGGTTACAAAGTATCTCTTGCCCAAAACCAAACACTTTTGTAATATCTATACGGGTTCATATAAAAAAAAATACATGTAACGTATGTTTTATGTATGTGTTATTAGCCATGTCAAATACATTTATAATCAATTGTAACCACATATTTGGCGAAGCTCTGGATGATATTCAAGGTAAATATGATCGTTTTTTGCCATTGTATATAGTGTTAAGGATTCTTGTGAAATGAACTCAATAAAGTTATTCCTTTTGAGTTTGTTTAAATCACCTTTTGTGATGCCTGCGTTGCATGGCAGACAATATGGGATCTCTTTGTCCGTCGTCTGTCCTTCGTCCGTCGTCGTCCGTCAGACTTGAACCTGCAAACTAATCTTGAGCATATATTACAAGGTGAGCAATTACCAGAATGTATACCCTGCTTTGCACCGTTAACAGTGAAACATATCTTGTTGGAATGTGCAACCTACATAGGCCAATAACATATAAGTAACTTATATTGATTTTAAATGCAAATGAGATGTAAGTCATATATCTCACTTATATGCCAAGTACTCTGTCACTTATAAGTGTAAGTGACATATATCCACTACTGAGTGGGTCGAATTGAATCCAAAAGAATGATAACAATGGGTAAAATGAAACGCCATAACATACAAGAAAGCTTATTAATTCTAATGTATTAGTATATTAACAGTTGATCTAAATGAAACACAACATCAATATAGCAGTTCTGTTGAGGCAGTTTGTTTTCCAGTGCTTTCTTGTTGGTTTCTTCTGTTCTATTTCTCTTTCTCTTTTCTCTGTCACTCTGAAAATATTCAGTTATGAATAAATAATAAAAGTCAAGAAGTATATTACTGAATGTGTTTTCCTGGTTCTTTAACATACGTTTGAGGAATGACAGAATGCCCCGTCTGCGAATAAATCATATGGACCCAACAATGTTATTTAATTGACATGTTTAGTATCACATAATTAGGAGAAAGACACATTTACACGCGTTAATCCCTCAAACATGATGTTTGCTCTTTGGAACCATTTAACATATTTAACATATGTATGTATTTATACCAACGTATAAATTAACTACATAAACCTAGTTAATATGATCAGTGGATCTTAAGGGAGATTTGTTTTTGTAAAAGAATAACAGGTAAATATAGAAATAAGCATAATGTACTTACCAGTCAATAATCCCATAATATATGTCTTCTGTTGACAGTATCCTATGCAGAGTTGGTTTCACTTTTGAATATATTTACAATTACAACCAAATCCTTTCCACATTTCAAAATGATAACAAGTCTTTCTAATAAATCCTTTAATCAAGTCACAAAATGAATATGTGTTTCTCGCAGTATTTTATATTTATTCCTGACTAAATTCAAATCATGTTCTCAAAATGAGGCATTTCCGTTAAAAGGTCATCCAATTGACCCAAGGGAGTGTCTTATTACAGGTCAGATTGACTCAACGTATTTCATGATGAGGAAATTGGCACTTTCATATAACTAGCTTATAAATTATCTCCGATATCAGCTTCACATAAGCGACTTTTATGTCTCCTTGATCTGGACATATAAGCCACTCACACATATAACTCACTGAGACAAGTAACTTATATGTTTGTATATGTAGATTCGGTAAGAGACTACAATGTTAATACTATGACAGAGTTATTTGATACTATAGATTTTAGTCATGTTTTAGATTTCCGGAAAGTAATCAGACTTTATAAATGATTATAATATGTTCTTATACATATTTACTTGTTCATACACCCGTTGACGTGCATTTGTTGATTTACATGTATACATAGTTTATATTACTACCATAGCATGCCTTATTTGTTAATAGTGTTATCTTTATACATTTACCTTAATTGTTAATTACTACTTCATTTCTTCATCTTTCATCAGTTTTTTCGGACAGTATGGCACATTTATGTGTCGACTTGCCGTAAAACACCATTCATTCATTCTTTGACCAATTTTCATAAAACTTCAGACACATCATCATCGTACCACAAGAAATGTTGTTACACATGTCCAATAACTCTGACGTTCAGTTTGGCAGAGTTATGGCGATGTTCATAAAACGTTAACCTGCAACCATACCAATCAACGGCAGGTGACACAATTTTTCCTTGGAATACTCTTCTATATATACAGTCCAGTTTTCCAGAACATATTCTTTTGTCGAATATGACTTTAATCGATTTTCTTATGTTCGCAGAAAGCCAATCATACCATATGTATAACACACAATGGGCTCCTATTCGTTTTTCGTGCATGTCGTTGCATGCTTTCCTTATTTCTGGTATATACTGATAAAAATAAGTTAGCAAGTAAATAACATAAATCCCGTTGACCAGATTCTAGGATATGTGTATCAGCGGTCATGGGCAATATAACACATAGTTATCAGTTATATTAAAGGAACAGGTCTCAACAGAAATATATGAAAACAATAGCAACATGTGGTAATCTACATGTTTTACAGAAATTATGATTTCGCTCATATTTCGATGTAAAGAGAGGTAATTTCACAAACGGTAAACTGGTTCCCTATATCTTTATAATGGCAAGGAAATTGTCAATTGTCTTAGCGGTGTTTTATAACTTGAGACCCATAACAGTTAATTTGTATGTTTAATCTTGCTCTTTATCTTATTTGTGCTTTTTAAATGTGAAATTGTTTGTTTTAACTAAATGGGAAATTAAACTCTGATCCTTACATTGGAATACAAAAAGTAAGTGGAAAGGAAGATCAACCTAAGTCATGCCGATGATTTAAAATACTTCACAATATTGCATATATTTAAGCTAGATGTGCATAAGGGCTTGCTAAATTTTATTTTTTCAGTATATTTATTTCACAATTTAATTCATCAAATGGTATCTGAAAGTAACTTTTATATATCTCTCATTAAATCCATTGTATTAATGCATTGTGATTTTTAAATCGAAATTTGTTACCATGGTTACTGTTGAATAAAAAATAGTGTAACAAATCATATCAGTATGAGGCGGAATCGTGATAGATACAACTCACTTTGGATAGTATAGTAACTATTTGTTGATTTGTATGCAGTAATTCCCTTGAAAAGCTTAAACTCCAGCGTTCGGTAGATTCCACCGTCACTATGTATACACTGTAGTCAGTTAGTATTTCATCTGCTTCAAGGTAAAGGTTTCAGCACTCTGACCAATCACTGATCTTATTTTTACAGGTACAGCTTTTAATAGATGCACCAATTTCAAAATTTATGCATTTAAGAATAAAAGTTTTGTTCTAGAAAGTATGGAAAATAAATACATCATATAATTATTTCGATATATCTGTATAGAGTAATGTTTAATTATTTAGAAATTTGTGATTAAACCTCTCTGAGCAGCATAATGCATAAAATGATCAGAAAAGTTACTCTGGAGCCATTTTGGGTTTTTTATACTCTACCCTGGCCTTTAAATGCGTAAATGTTACAACACATACATGAACATATCAGGTGTAGCAATGTAATATATCGTACACGGCTCTCTCACATGAGTAAATGATACAATAGAGTATACATTTAAAATCATGGTCACCATTTGAACGATCTCGGTAAAGATGATACGCTAATGCTGCAGGCAATTTATGAGAACCCTATCGATTTTGGTTTTAGCAAAAGAGATTTGTCAAGTGTTTCACAGGGTCGTCATTTGAACGAATCTATTAGTAGACGATCAGCAAAATGTTAGAGCTCGGGCTGGTATAGTTCCAGAGAAAATTAGGGAGTTTCTTAGTTTAGCTCTTTATACTATGTGCCCCTTGGAGAGGTGTCTAATTTGGCCCCAGCATCACCATTTAAACACATTTGATAAAGAGCTGTCAGCTAATGCTGCATGCAGTATATGGCAGCTATATACCCTGTGATTTCAGAGAAATATGTCCATATGTCTATATACATGCACAATAAAACGTTGGCATTGCGTTCCTTGCATTGAACAAACTTGTGAGATGGAAATAAATATGCCGTACGCTAATACTGATGTTTGCTGGATTAAATAAGGATTTTAGGTCTTTACACAACTTATTAACGAGAGTTTATATACTGCGATTATTTTGAACACCATTTTCTTCACTGTCTGAAAGAACGATATCGTTTTAATTCAAGACAGATACTAAACTGTACAGCCGCAAATATAACACACGAAACTATTTTACTTTTTTCTCAATTTCTACTTGGCGCACGGACGATTCCGAAATCGTACTGCACATTTTGAGAATTCCGTCAAAGGTCATATTTTGAGCTTAACACATTCATATCGCATAATATGAGATTCAGATTATAATCATATCAGCGTTCATATGTCAGATATCTCGTACATTAACTGGACAATGCAAAGTAAACTTTGGCGAAGTAAACCTGGTTTGGGCATCGGCCATGTTTTGCCACTGACCGTTCCAAGGCGGTCGTCCTATTGACAACCTTGTTTTATGTTGTTTTATGTCATATCTTGCTATTTATTCATCGTTGTAATTATTGTTTGTTTCAATGCGTGCTTTTGGTTGACTTGCGGTACTTGAATGCTACATTTCCTGTTCGACTTTTATATCTATTATTTATAATACATTTAAGAGATAACCATGCTAAGAATTTCAATCTGGGATGGTATGTGAATGGTTTTGTGGTCCGAAATTTAGTTTGGAGCCGTAAAACGAAATTTCAGACCGTAAAACCAACACACACCGTCCCAGATTGAACATCTTAGCATGGTTATCTCGATTCTAATCTTTTTCATTCAAATGCTAAAATACAAAATAAAATCATACATACACGCTTGTTTTTCTATGAAAACGAAATCTCTAATTCACGGATGCCAGCATTTTGTTGACGTCATTCAATGACGTCGTTTGTATCAACGTTATGTGTCGTCAAATATTTTTCAGGTACATCGTGGTTTTACGGTCACAAATTTGAGATATTAGCCAATGGAGCAGCGTGTTACATAATAATTGCATTAGAATGTAGCCTTACATGTTTGTTAGATGTTTCAATTAATAGTAAACCTTTGTCTTTTCAGTAATTAAGCATTGCATATACAGTTAGTTAAGATTCATCGATTGTGTATACTGTTTCAGTCATTCAGTTGTTGACCTTTGTTAACGAGGTAGATTGGCAAATTCAATGCAAGGATCACACACTTTAATTAAAACATGTTTTAAAACGATCAAACTCCTGAGCAGCTAGCGGAAAGATGAACGTATGCGTCATTTACAAGCAGTTTATTAACACCAATATGAAATGGCGATCTAACTTTATTTTCACTCAAAATTATTTGAAAGCATGCATATGTCATGATGTGATTGTCCATGTTTAACAAATAGAGGTCATTTATGCAGTTGATTTAATTTCAATATAGCTTGTTACTATAATTTTACACATGTGATTCCTATTTTACGCACACTGTTGTTTGGCACAATATAGCCACACATCAATGTTATTAATAAAAACAATTAAAATAAATATTTCTCCTCTTCGGCTACACTCCGCGTCATCAATACAAATTCCACAAAATAACTCTTCATTTCTTAGAACTAAACCATATGTACATCCTCGTTTCATGTTCCTTCTAATAATATTACCAGGATTTTTAATAATGGCTCAAAAGTTTCAGTTATTCTTCTAGGATCACATGTTTTGAGAAAATACCATATACAGTCTCCTTTCAGAAATCGCTTAGTTCATTCAAGACGCAGGGTGTTTCCCTCTATTAATAAGTGCAATGCTAAGAGGTAGAAATTATTTATCTTGCAAGTCCGCCATTAAATCAGCTGTTAATGGTAGATTGTTTAATGTATGTCTAGCTTCAAATGTTAATTGACGTACATCTCACGTCATTGTTTTGACTTTAAATGCACCATTGTGGTATACAATATGTTGAACAAACAGGTCGATCTTTAAAAGTTCTATTTCGTGAATATCAATATGATGCAGGTAATCCTAAAAAGTTAAAAAAATACTTGTGCCAACACTTTCGTCAATCAGGTCATACTTTTGGTAACGTTACTGTTCAACCGGTTGAATTTATAATTGATGATAATGATGCTACTAAAAGCTTTAAAATAAAAGCCAGACATATAGCAGAACTTAAGTGGATGAAAAACTTACAGACACCATATCAATACGGCCTTAATGACAATATTTATCAACAAAGAAATATTTCAAAAGATCCTAATATTGACATTTTTTTCTATATTTTCTATTCGAAAGCGTAACTCTAGGTCTCATGGTCGTAGGCGTAATGGTAACCTCAAACGTATATTTCAGTCGCTGATTTACATACTATTTTTAAACAGTCTGGAAAGCACTGTATGCTTTCACGACTTACCTCTCTGTCCATTTCTTCACTTAAGTTGATCGATGTTGAAGCAGACAAAATATTCATTCGTACATATACCTTGTATAACACTGCTTCCATAACAAACCTACACACAACATGTTCTCCGACCCCATATTGACAAGGAGTCTGAACACGTCAGGAATGTTCTAAAAAACAAGAGTATGGTAATGGACCTTTGGAAACTATATATTAATAAAGGTATTGGTTTCATTGACATGCCTAGTATTTCTCGAAATAATGATGTAGTGGATTCTATCCCTAAATATTTCAAAAATTCAGAAAGTCCTGTAATTTGCTATTAGTAATAAAAACTTATTAGAAATATTATGTTCAACTACAAAAAGATAGTTTCTGACCTTGATGTAGTAAATAACACTCTTAGGAATGTGAATGTAATACATCAAAATGTTGCTACGCTCCGGCAGGTCATGTCATCACTGCTAATTTTGATATTGTTGATAAACATATTCGGCATCTGTTTTCGAAAGGTCCTAAGTATATATTTTGCATTTACTTAGTTTTCTTTTTGTACTCTGGTGTTACCTCCATGCCCACCATACATTGTTTTTCAATTTATATAAATGACTAATGATGTAGTGAAAATACTATCTGTTAATTGCCAAGGTCTTGGGTCGGCTGAAGATGTTTTTAATTACATTTAATCTAAGAAATGTCAAATATATTGTTTCCAAGATGTACATTCAACATCGGCAACAGAGAATTTGATTCGTGCACAATGGGGCAGTGAATGAGTTTTAACTCTGGAAAATCAAATGCTAGAGGAGTAGGCGTTCTATTCAGTAAAGAATTAGACTTCAAAATTCACAATTATATTTCAGACCCAAAAGGGAATTTTCTTATTATAGACGTATCTGTGGATACCAAAAGGTTTACATTAATCAATCGTTATGGCCCAAATCAAGATTCACCTTCTTTTTTTAGAAATATCATCTCAAAGGTGGAAGATTATGAAAATACTGATCTTATTTTTTGTGGTGATTTTAATTTAGTCCAAGATACCAAGCTTGACTACTATAATTATAAACACATTAACAACAACAATGCACAAAAAACAGTGTTAAACATTATGTATGAAAACAATTTAATTGACCCTTTTAGAGAATCCCACCCTAACCTGAGAAGGTATACATGGCGCAAAAAAATCCTCTTAAACAAGCTAGACTTGACTTTTTATTGGTTTCTGACTCCCTTCTTTCATTTATAACTAACTGTACAATTGATACCAGCTATAGGTCTGATCACTCTATAACAATACTAAACTGTAGCTTTACACAATTTGTGAAAGGCAAACCCTTATGGAAGCACAATAATTCCATATTAAAGGATTTAGACTATTTACAAACCATTAACAACAAAATAACTGATATTAAAATTCAGTATGCCTGCCCTGTCTATAATATGGAAAATATTGATAATTTGCCAAATGACCAAATACAGTTTGTGATAAATGATCAGCTCTTTTTAGATACTTTACTTATGGAACTTAGAGGAAAGTCAATTTCTTACTCAAGCTACAAAAAGAAGCAAAATGATGAACTAGAAAAAAAACTTATAAAACAAATTCAAACAATAGAAAATGATCTGACACCTAATAAGATAGCCTTACTTTAACAGTTAAAAGATGAACTTCAGAAACTGCGAAAAATAAAAATGAATGGAATTTTAATTCGGTCACGTGCAAATATAATTGAAGAAGGTGAAAAGCCAAGTAAATTTTTCTGTAATTTAGAATCCCATAATTTCACTAGTAAAATTATCCTAAACATTGAAAAAGAAGATGGAACTATTATAACTGGATAAAACAAAATCATTTTATGAAAACTTGTATTCCAACAAGGACTCAGAATTAAATAATGTTGATCTCAATCAAGACTTTTTTAACTTCAAAGTACCAACCCTTAATGACAAAGAATCAAAATCTCTGGATGGCTTTCTAACATATGAAGAAGCATCACGTTCTCTATCATCCATGCATAATAACCGTTCACCCGGAACAGATGGCTTTGGTGCAGACTTCTTTAAAGTGTTTTGGAAAAAAATAGGTCATTTTATTGTTCGAGCTATCAATTATGGATACACAAAAAGGGAACTTTCAATTACTCAGACAAAAGGAGTCATAACTTGTATTCCAAAAGATAACAAGCCAAGACAATTTTTAAAAAATTACAGACCCATATCTCTACTCAATTGTGCCTATAAAATAGCCTCAGGAGCCATAGCATACAGACTTAAAGCTGTATTACCTAAACTTATTAATGATAGTCAAACTGGTTTTATTACAGGGAGATATCTTGGTGAAAATACTCGTTTAATATATGATAGCATGCAATTCATAGAAGAGCAAGATATAGCAGGTCTTCTTTTGTTGGTGGACTTTGAAAAGGCATTTGACTCTTTATCATTGTCTTTTATCTATAAAGTCTTGAGGTATTTTAAATTTGGTAACTCTCTAATATCATGGATTAGATTATTTTACCATAAAGCAAAACTAGCTGTTAACCTCGGAGGTCATTTATCCTCATTTTTTTCAATCGGTAGAGGCTGCCGTCAGGGTGATCCGATCTCGCCGTATATCTTTATTTTATGTGCAGAAATACTAGCAATAATGATTAAAAATAATACAAAAATTAAAGGAATAACCATTAACAAAAAGGAACATAAATTATCACGACATGCCGATGACACATCAATTCTTCTGGATGGAACAGATATTTCTTTAAATGAAACACTTCATGTACTATCTTATTATGCAGAAATTTCAGGCCTTAAAGTAAATTTCGACAAAACTCAAGTTGTTTGGATAGGAAAAAAAAGATTTAGTTCAGAAACAATTAAAACATGATGGAAATTACCATGGGGAAAAAATGAATTTAGACTTTTAGGAATTAATTTTCATGTAGACTTAAACAAAATGATTGACATAAATTATAATCATGAAATACTAACAATAAAAAATCACATTAAGCTTTGGAAACGAAGGTACCTAACTCCTCTTGGAAAAATAACAGTCATTAAAGCTTTATTAAAGGGCTAGCTTGGTTGTCCTGGAGAACTTTTGGGTGATTGACATGTGCTGCTGTGAAGGGGCTATTATTCCTAATTGAAGCCATAAAAATAACAGCATGGGGTGTTGATTGATATGGTTCACACTGGTCAGTACCATGCTTATCCGACAGAGCATCACATATGATTGGGGGAGTGTTTTTATTGTGTAATAAACACCACTTTTTATCGTTTACATTTTAATTGTTCATTATCAGGAAAATTTACTGAGAGTTACATATTTTGTAATCCACCTAATTATAATAGTTCCTAGATATACACTTTTATTCCCATTTATGATCCATGTAGGATGCTGATTTCACAACCTATGAGATGGTCAACTATGATAAGGCTGTGTTTTCTGTGGCCAATCTTTGAGCAGTAGTCAAACAGACCACACAGTTTGAATCTTGCATGAGTTTGACGGAATGTTTCACAATATTGAAAACTCGTATATCTGGATGTTTAAAAGTTATGGAATGGGAAAAATGGTTACTGCATATATGTACATGTACCTCTTGTACAATGGTTACTGCATATATGTATATGTACCTCTTGTACAATGGTTACTTCATATATGTATATGTACCTCTTGTACAATGGTTACTGCATATGTGTATATGTAAATAGTTACAATGAAAAACATGTTCTGGAGAGATGTTTTTAAGGCTTTTTATAATATCATAGAAAATAATACTATATCAACAAATCAACATTTTCTGGCAAGTCCCCTATATTATAATACAAACTTGGTTATAGGAGGTAACACCTTCTTTATGAAAGAATGGTATAACAAGCGAATTTATCTTATAAATGACCTTTTTAACACTGATGGACATTTGTATTCCTTGGATGAATTTAGTACCATATATAAACTTAAAACAAATTTCATGACTTTCGATGGAATTATAGCATCAATTAAATCCATGGCGGGTAACAAAAAGATAATATACATGGACATAACTCAGAAATTATTCGAACCAACACTGCCATTAAATATCACATCATTCTTAAAAACAACAAAAGGAAGTAAATAATTTTACTATATACTTAATAAAAATACAGAACAACCTTCTTCTAAACTTAAGTGGGAACAAAATTATAACATGGAGCAAGAAACATGGAAGGAAATTTATATGACACATTTCAAATCAACCTCTAGTTCTATATTACAGTGGTTTCAACTTAGAATTATCCAAAGAATTTTACCTACAAGAAAATATTTGTATACCATAAATGCAATAGATAGCCCTCTATGTCACACCTGTCACCAGGAAGAAACATTGGTCCATTTGTTATGGTCTTGTCCTGATACACAGAACTTTTTACATCAAGTAAACAATTGGTTATACACTAAAAGTGTTTTAATTCCATTCACTGAGAAGTTATTTATTTTTAACATTGGAAATAATATGTCTACAGCTGATCGCATTGTAATACTTGAAATCAAGTACTATATATTTTCTTTTAAACGCCTAAATACACCACTATCTATAGCAGCCTTCAAAAACAGACTTGTGTATTGTTATAAAACACTTAAAGAAATAGCCATTATGAACAACAATCTAAAACCTTTCTATCAAAACTGGCAAAAATACAAAGACATTTTCGAACCTTCCTAAAATAAACTTTTTATAAAATGAGTTTTGGTAAAATTATGTACTTCACTGTATGAAATATTCACCAAATAATGGGATAAAAGGTAACAATATCTGAACATAGGCCAATTTAGCTGAACCAAGACTGCATCACTTTTAAAGTTGATATCATTTTAATCAATGCTCATATGTTTCCAGTTGTGAGGGGCTGCATGGGGTTAACATACAGAGTAAGAAAACTAGATCTTCACTATTTCTTCTCTATTGTTTAACATGGGAAACTACTTCCCCTTAATAATAAAAATATTAACTGCATCTATAGCAACATTTAGTATAACTATTTGTTTACATTTTAATTGAATAATGATAATATGCATGTACTTTGTGCTCATATGAATCTTCATGAATTATTAAGATATATCATTATATTTGTAAGGTGTGCGGTGGGATGGTCCTCCCCGACCCATCACAAACCTATTTACGGGGAGAATAAACGGGTCACCCAAGTGGAGATCGAAAAAAAAATATATATATAGATTACCTTCAGCTATCGATTTTAATGCATGTCGTGCTCAGATCGCCCAATCCATTGAGGAATTTAGTACAAAATGGTGTCGTAGAGAACATGCGGACCCAAACTCTCTTTCTACTTGGAAAAAGTCAGTTTTTACAATTATAGATACACGTATTAACTTTTATAGTGCTAACACCTCTTTACTTCCCCCCGAGACCTAGTTTTCCTTTCGTAATTTAAATCGGGAATTTAAGAATTTCATAATAAATTTGTTTTAGTTCCTGCTGATAAAGCAGCTAATAATGTAATTATTGTTTAACGCCTACATTACGTCAATGTTTTATCTCTGGAACTCGGTAGCACTAATTTGTATACTCCAGTTCATTCTTCTGAGGAGGATGTTGTTTCCACATATATCACTCGGTGAACTACTTTCAAGGCTGGAGTAGATAGAAAGCAGAATAAACTGACAACTATTTACTGGATTCCTAAATTACATAAAAATCCGTATAAGGCCCGCTTTATTTCGAATTATAGTACCTGCACCACCACAAACATTTCCGAAATTTTAATTTATTGTCTTAATGCCGTTAAAGAACACGTTAAACAATACTGCGATAAAACTTATGAAAACTCTGGGATTAATTTGTTTTGGTCTATTAAAAGTTCAGAAGACGTTCTTGATAAAATTTGCAAAAAACGTCAAGTTTCATCTATTAGCACTTATGATTCTCTACACTATATAAACCTTACGACATAACCTTATCAAAGACAAGCTTATTGCTCTTATTCAAAAACTTTCGCCAGGGAAAATACTGCATTTTTGGACTGTAATAATATTAAAGCGTTTTTTACTAATGGCAGTTTAGACAATTACACTATTTGGACTTGCCAAGAAGTTTGTGAAGCACTCATCTTCCTATTAGATACTATTTTCGTCAGGTATGGAATGACCGTTTATAGATAAATTGTTGGTATCCATATGGGTACGAATTGTGCACCCCTTGTCGCAGATTTGTTTTTATATTACTATAAAAATCATGTTGAGTCTTTCACCAGATTCCTAGGCAGACGTTATTGACTGCTCTCGGTATCTCGATGATATATTACACATCTACAACCCTTTCTTTTCTACTATGGTTAATAATGTATACCCAAAACAACTTCAACTTAACAAAGGTATTATTTCTGATACTAACACTTCTTTTTTTGATTTACATCTCTCCATTGAAAATGGTGAAATAATTAATGACAAGAGAGAATTGAACTGAATGTTGTTTAACGGCTCATCAACACAGTATAGGTTATTTGGAGCCGCCCCAGAGAGAGGGGAAGGATACATAGGAATCCGGGAACCTGCCCTACTCTTATTATCGAATAGATTCCTATGATTCTTTAACGTGCTCGGAGGATAGACCGATACACGGGACCGCCCGGTTTACGTCCCCATCCGACGGACGAGTAATGACAAGAGAGATAATTTTAAATTTGATATTGTTAATTATCCCCATTTAAATGGGGATGTTCCCCGAGCAATTTCTTATGGGTTCCCTCAACTTATTCGTTTTTCTAGAGCTTGTACTCGAGTTGAGGACATTAATATTCGTAATCTTTGTATAACTAAAAAGCTACTCCATCATGGTTACCGTTACCATAAACTTCGTAAAACCTTTGTAAAATGTGATCATTGTAACGCTGATCTTCTTGTCAAATATAAAAGTAATTAAAGAACTCTTCTGCGACAAGGACTATCACAACCTGACTTCTATGGTGACGTGATTTACAAACTTCGTAAGATCCTTGGTCAAGATCACTTTCATACTATCTTTGTTAAACTTGTTAAAAGGATTATCAAAAGAGGTTATGACCTTATCATTTTGCAACGCACTGCATGCTTGGTGGTGGGCCCATTTACAGTTCGCCACTATGCTTTCTCCTTTACTTGTGCGATGACCGGACAGGCTTTGGACCCTAAGATGATGTCTACCTTAAGCCCAAAAGGATGGTGACGTTTGATGTTTGTCTGCAGTCTTGTCTTGTCGTGCCCTCAATGGTTTATTCTCTTGTTCCTCTGGCTTCTGCCAAGTCAATGAGTACCTTCTTTGTGGCTTTCTAGGCTATTGTTTTGTTTGTATTTATATATATACACGAGAATCTTTGTGTTTTACTTATATTGCCTATTAATGCTGCCTTGTTGTTTAGAGAATAGTTCATGGCGGGGATTTCTTTAGTTACACTGTCCCGTTTAATTGGGTTGAAGTAGGGTAAGTGTGAGGTTTGGTGCACCCTAGAACCTGGTATAAAAGAGTATGATAATGGACCTTTGGAAACGGCCGAACACGACACATACACAATATTGCAGTCTCGGTTTGATTGATTAAACCCCCCACCCCCCCACCCCCCACCCCCCCCCCACCCCCACCCCCACACCACCCACACACCCCAGCCTTTTTGTCACTGACCGTTCCACGGCGGTTGCCCTATTGTCAACCCTTTTATGTTTGTGATGTCTTTTTTGGCCTTTTATTCATCTTTAAATGTGTTCTTTGTTTCTGTGTGTGTTTGTGGTTGACTGTCGTCCTTGAATGCTGCTTTTTCTGTTCGATATTTACATCTATATTAACGACAGTAATCTTACTTTAAGGAACAAATGTGATGCACCTTAAAACAATATAGCACACAATCTCTCTAATCTAGCTGTGTACTTCACTATAAAACAAATACATGAACAAAAAAAGAAAAACATAATTAATACAATTCTGACTCATTGGTCGGTATTCTCGTAACGAAGTTATTATTTTATTAAAACAAAGTAAACCGCAAGTGTGTGTATGTAACGCGCTTTTTGTCCGCAATGCTATTTTTTTACCTTGCGTCGCCTTTTGTGCGCTTTTTTCAGATAACAAGGGCCGTGCAGACACACAGGTTTCAATTCGTTTTGACAAAAAGCGCTATTAAAACAAGATAACTGCGGACTAAAAGATCACACATACGCTCATTGTCCACAAGTTGTTTTCAATTCGCGCTTTGTGTCCGCGTGGCGTTTTTTTTCGCCAAACAATTGACGCCTTTTGTCTGCATGGCGCGTTTTTTTTCTTACATATTGACGCCTTTTGTCCTCATACGCACACGGACTAAAGGCATTATTTTGTGCAGACAAAAAGCGCGTCGCGGACAAAGTGTACCAATTTACAAAAAAAACTTGTGGACAAAAGACAACAAGAAATGCGGACAAAAAACTTCGTGCGGACAAAACGTGCCGTCCGATACATATTATTAAGGTATCCAAAATTTCATGAATACCCATTCATGTCTCATTTCAAAACCAGTTAATTAAGAAATCAAACTGTCAGCAGTCAAACTACTTAGTTTGCTGAGTGACGTTCATAAAATGTATATGAAATTGTACGGCTTGTCAGACATTCGTAGCAGTATAAACTGTCGGTTGTATGTTCTCTGTTATCAATATAATACATAAGTATGAAAATAAAACCGTTTCTCTTCCATTAAGTAATAGATAGAGTATGGTTTCATTGAGTTGGTTAATTTAAACATCGAGATAGGCGTAGCGAGGTGTTTAAATTAATCAACGAGATGAAACCATACTGTATTTGTTTTGTAGCATGCCCATTTCAGCTCCCTGCCATAATCTAGCTTCCAATAACTGGTAGTTGTAGTACACCATTTATTCTGACAGGTGTCATTTCAATTAAACGATTTATACCTGTGCTATTACAAAGATAATTTTCAGTGACCATGCTACAAGTATTTCATAAATTACCTGTTTAATGATCTCAACGACAACAATATGTCTGATTGTAACGACTAAATTATTTATTGTATGCTTCATTATTGGATGCAATATTATATAGACGTATCATGATTAGCGAACCTTGTCTTGTCATTAAACTGGTAAACATAATGCTAGAAGTACATGTATGCGTTTGTTTGTTTGTTTGGATGGTGTTTTACGTCATTTAACACATGTTAGGCCATATATAACGGTCGATTGTTTTTGTGGTGGAGGCGGACCATTCCATTTTATCTGAGTTGTACAGTACTGCGTGTACCTCGACACTTTTTCACTTAAACAAGTCGAGTTCCCAGTGACATTCGAACCCGTAGTGATGAGATGCGAGATGTTTTAGACGCAGTGCCTTTACTATTCAGGCAACGGAAGAGCGCTGTACGCGTAAACCGCGTTTTATGTACCAATAATGTAAATGTCTGCAGTCTAACATACTTGCGGTACAACTTTATACAACTTGGACGGTATGTATTTTGCTTTCGATGTTAACTAATATAATAAAATAACGTAATTAATATTCCTTAAATTCGGGGTGCAAAGTTTACGTTTGCGTATCATGTTTCCTATAACTTCTAAATTTCGGATATTAAAATCAACGTCTTGACATTTATAAATGCTGTGAAATCTTCAAACAATGACCTAATTTACCTAACATCTATATATCCATAATATATAAGTATACATATTATATATATACTCGTCATATATAAAAATTAAAAAATGTTGAGAATGTTCTTAAATATATGTTAATAAATGGACATAATTGTATTGTTAAATTGCATCTTTGCTTAATTCTCTGCTGGAATTTAACAGTTTACAACATGGTGATTGAGATAGACTCAGTCGTTGTACGCAACAAATATTTCAAACTCATAAGAAATAACAAAATAAAACGTGCATGAAAATACCATCAATACAGCTTGATCGTGGTATTTGCCCATTGCATTTTAAATGGTATTCTCCATTAAAGTGCACGATATTCCATTATATGTATATATCTACTTCCATGTTTTTTTGCTGAAATATAAGTTTGTATGTATAAAACTCATCATATAGGTGACTCGAGCTATTACACATAGACAAACCAACAATAATCATCTAGCAAATAAGCAACTTTACTTTTTCTTATAATTAAAATGCGCATGCCCTCTAAGATTTGTTGGTTTCACAGAGTAATTAATAGAGCTACTATTCATCTGAAATGTTCACAACAAGAAAATGCATGGTTATAGCCTTTAGCATCAGGAATACATTATCGGATATCGAGTGTTATACTTGTTAGTGAGTACAATGAGGGCGCAGTGACGCAAACACCATCGGTGAAACATGAGTAAACTCATAAATGGCATTTATTCCCCTATTCAATTTGCACAATCAGCTAGAAATAATTTGATAAACTCGCCAAAAGCATTAATGCAATAATGATATTATGTGGTGTAACGCCATCTACGTACTTTTCAAAATAAGAGATAGCAGCAGTATATGTGAAATGGAATAGAACCATGTATCACCAAAAAATGAGTTTTTTTATAGAAACCACATTACCCAAACGCAATGACACTGTAGGTCCTAACTCTACCACAAACCAAATAAAATGAGCCAATCAAACAGTCAAAGAAGAGACCAACGTACAGCGTGAAAAATGGTATATACTAATACCACATATACACTACCATTTATAGAACACAGTCAATCAAACATACGCATTCAAAACGCATTCATGGGTATCGCTACGAACGGTCACTGGTAAAAACAGGCCCGCTGATGGTTTAAACCTGCTTCTATGGTGCACCAAACTTCACCCCTACCCTATTGTCATCCAAATTAAAAGGGACAGTATTAACGAGCACATCCACGCCAGGCTATATTTCCAACCCAGATGTTATATTTAAATTGACACATGGCAATCTTGAAGTGTTTACTTACATTAAAATTAGTGTCTAGATTTATTAATCCAATATCATTTTTGACTTTAACTCTGCATATATATAATACATAATTTGTTGAGTTTTTCATTTTATCGGCACTTAATTCTCAAACCTATACTTAAATCGATCGCTTGACTCTTTGTAGATGTGTCTTTCTTTGTAAATTCATGTTCATCGGCTCATGGAAAATTCGGGTATTCAAGCTATTATGTTAAACGCAGGACATAAGTTATTTAAGTCACCAATCAATTATTATTTTCCTCTTCCAGCAAACACAGTAGTATGTATAATAAAATACAAAACCAAGTTAAACAAATAGACATCACAGAGTGAAACAAAATGTCGCTAATAAAGAGAACGTTATTTCAAATAGAAATGATGCCAATCTAATTAAAATCAGACCCATTATCAAGCTACGATACTCTAGCTACAAGGATCTGATAACACTGCATTGGAGTTCACGTCAGATGGACCTGACGATTATATGGTGAACTTTTATCTTATAAAACACAAATAATTGCGTTGACAAACATAACACACCAACCATTATTGAATAAAACCAAGATTGTTTGACGGAAAATTCAATAGCGGTACAAGATCCTAGAAGCGGAGAGGGTCAAAGCGTAATTAGGATTTGATTTTAATGAGGCTGAAATTAGCTCGATTGCGTGATACCGTTTTTTAAATAAATTATTATGATATGTAACCGTCCTGGATTTGATGTTTCTGTTACCATTCAACATTCAAGAACTAGTTACCTGAAAAACACCAAAAAACACGTTTAGCAATGTTCTGTTAATCACAAACATGCATGTAATCATATTCGGCAGATTCAGTGTTATACTAACATCACAATAAGGGTTGAATGGATATGATGTTTCTCTTCTAAAGTGTTAACATTTTCTGATTTTTTTCCATTTTGGTTAAACATTGTTCTCGCAACAGAGTAAAGCCTCGAATGACCAACAAAATAATATATTCTTATGCTATAATGTACTATTTGTATTCAATGTTAAACTATTTTCATTCTACAAAAATATAAATGTCTGTTACATAAAATTATCGAACATAAATATAAATAATTTTGTTACATATGTAATGTCAAAAAATGTTCGGGCATGGCAATGCAACTTTAGAAGTGTAAAATATCGAAGCGTTTTGCAAGGGCCAGACGATTTCGAGATAACGAGTTTCAACTGTATTTTGAATGCAAATGCCGTTAGTTTCCGTGTGGAGGCCGTAAAAAATCGCCCCGTTCTTCACGCATAGTGTAGTTATTATTTTTGGTCCTTTGGGTCATTTTGTATGTTCTTGTTAATTCTGAAAATAGAATACCGCTTAAGCCGATGCTAGGGGGCGTTGCCAGTGTTACAGTGTTGCAATTATCATTACTGTCAATGAACAGCTTCAATTAAACTGATGCTGCTATTTTCCTACTTTGGATGTATCTTATGCTTCCAGGGGATCTACATTTCCAGGATATATTCATATACAAAGTTTTTTTGGACAAATATCTACTTTACCTACACCAAGTACGTTCTGACACAGAAATATTCGATAAACTATTTCATATGGTATATCTTATTATTTGTATGCATGAATAAAATAGTTATGCACAATAAACGCATACTTATGTGCACAACAATAGCATTTGTATTGTAAACCAACTGTTTATGTCCATTGAAATGTATTCGGTTTGTAGATTTGAAATGTTTGAACATAATTGGCTGCTTGCATTCCATATACAATATGTTGACGATTGTGTGAATAAATGTTGCGCAACCGTATTGTAGGCATATTTGGACTCGTCATTATGTTAAAATGTTTGTCCACAATAATTTCAAAACTCGTATGTTACCAGCTTTCTGATTGGATAATCTTTCTAGCCCTACATGGCGTTTCGATTATTCGATTAACTGGCTCGTCTCCAAGGGTGATATTGTGCAACACATTTTTCGACATTACATACACTCAAGTGATATGAAAACGCAACACGGGAATTTCCGCTATATATTGTATGTACAATATGCTGCTTTTAATCGAATGGTACATGTCTACGTAAGACCTTTCCTTTTGGAAAAAATACTAAAACAACAAATAATACAGCAAATAGTATTCCTTCAATGTTTCATTATTCACAGAGTACGCGTTTGGCTCAATCATGTGAGCAAACTTAGGATGCAACATTTTGCAAACTATTTGCGTTAAATACAGTACTGAACTAGCTCAATTTTTCAAAGAGCTACTTCAACATTTATGAAGTTCTTGTTACAAAGTGTAGTGTGATTAAAACGTCTACAACATCACAGTTGTGTCCTTACTCTAGTTAACTGCAACTTTCTTCTTAAAAAACATCTTGGGATTTCTTTGGAATATTATGTGCAATTAAGTGTGCAGTATATACAATATATAGCGGAAATTCCCGAGTTGCGTTTTCATATCACTTGAGTGTATATAACAAAATTATTTAATATTTATGTTCGATAATTTTATCGAATATACTGCCAATTGGTAACAGACATTTATATGTTTGTAGAATGAAAATAGTTTAACATTGAATACAAATAGTACATTATATCATAAGAATATACTATTTTGTATGCAAATTTATTTGTATTGCATACAAATAGTTCTGTTTATTGTGCAAACATATTTTAAAGAATAATGTTACGCATTGCAAGCCATACACCGACGCGATGATCGCCCAGAGTCATGAAAATAGAAAAACTTTCCTAATGACACTGTTAATCTAACATTTAACTGCATAAATAAAGTCAATAATGCCGTATTTGTCATTGGTTTATTGTTCTTCTTCACAACCCTTTCTTGAATACTTTAAATGATGGTGAGATACTAATAAAACACCCGTCTGGTCACAAAAATGCGATTTTCTCAAGTTGATTTCAGGGCTGATCTTTCGGGGCGCGCCAATAATTTTCGGAGCTGTGCCATTCGGGCGCATTTTCTTACCGACCGGTGTAGTTTAAATAGTCATAACTTTTTTAATACGTGGATTTTTGCAGTAAGAATTATACACGTTTTACATTAAATATAAATTGTTTTAATCGTTTACCTGTTTTACCTCAGTATTGAATATTTTATGAGTATTTAGGGTATAAAATTCAGAATTGTCATCTTTTTGGGAAACATTCACGTTTAACTCGCCATAACTCACAAATTATTTGACATAATGCAATGACATTTACACACATTCGTGTATCGTTAATTCAGCAACACGGAGAACCATTCTTTTGTAAATATGTTGAGAATAACGTATCCAACGAGTAGAAATACTTACACCAGTGTTGATGGGTACCTTTCTGCTTTGAGCTGATCTTTCGGTAGCCAGCTGATCTTTCGGTCGCCGGTGTTGATATGACGCATGATGTGCAATCCATATCTTCCCGCACAGGTTATCACCCGCGCTTTGCGGCTGATAGCCTGTGCGGGATGATACCCCGGAAGTAAGTGACGTCAATAACCGTTAATTAACTGACGTCATTAACGTGCAGACCGTTTGTAACGTCGTTTAAATTGCATTTTCGTTAAAATGGATGCAGTGGAAAGACGATTGAATCTCTGGCCACTTTTATCGAGTTCACGGCAAAATACGTGTCAACAAAGCGCTCGATTCGGGTATGTTTTTGCTTAATTACTTTCTTTAATATTGAAAAACAAATTGTTCATGCTAAAGTGCACATGCTTCAACAGAATGAGCTCTTTCCTCTGTCGCAACTGGTATTTCGATTAATCCAGTACTTTCTGAGACTAGCCGTTCCAAATGTTCACCGTCATGAACGCTTTCTTTCATTTCCAATACTTTGGGAGGGCTAATTCATATAGAAAGTATATGGTTGAGATTCGTGTTTTCGGTGTAACTCGAGTTTTCGGGGTATTTAATAAAATGATAATGCAGAGGTGTACTCGAGTCATACAATCAATTAAAATGACAAAGTTCCTTCGTAAAACAAGTCTGACCTAATTCCAGTACAATTATTTACTTTTGCTTTGCATTATGAGTATATTTTATATAAAAAGGAAGTGAGGCGTCATCTCAAAGAAAGTACCACATAAAGGTGTGATATAGGCTTCTTAAATTAGTTTTGAAAATAAGAAAAAATAAATAAAATCCTTCAAATAAAGACCTTTTTATCTAGGTTTATGCTTTTTGTTTACACTGTGTTTGTTTTCAAGCCATATCTGTGTTTTAAAATAAGAAATAAAAACTGTATGAAACGACACCCCGAAAACATGAGGCCAGTTTATATTTATAAAAATGGCCGACATGTATACATAAAAACCTAATATCTCATACATCGTGAGTAAAATAATGAGAAAAAACATGTTGTATGTGTTAATGAAATATGTTTCTTCAAAACTAACTTTGTATGTTAAATATTGTACATAGTTTTAATAATGCTTTGGCGGCAAGATCGTTTTAATACCCCCGAAAACAGGGGCCACCATCATATATGAATCAAAATACCCGTTTGCGGTGGAGGAAAATGTCCACTGTATAGGGGTATGCGCGCTTCACTGAAACAAAAAGTTAAATATAAAGAAAATTATTAAGCAAAAAATACCTGAATCGAGCATTTTGTTAACAATAACATTTCCAAAATCGATAAAAAATAACAAATTATAAAATAAATCAATAAATAGATTTTGATCTTTTTTTTTCAGTACTCAGTACTCAACGAGGAATATATTACAAGTCTTCATAATAGCGAGGATTATGCGCATATAAAGCCGATTCAAGCTAACCAGTAGGCCTTATTACCTACTGACAGTTCCAAGTCGATAACCCTGTCTTCACCACCCTTTCTGTTGTTTTTTGTCTCTTTCATTGTATTATCAAGTCCTTGTTTGCAGTACAGTGTGGACCTACGTTGCCATTGCGTTCGGACGCTGTGGTTTCTATAGGACCCTATATCTCATTTTTTCACTTTCCATATCACATCTGATAGATTTATACATATTTCAAAATAATATGTTTTATGTGTGTAGTTTAATGATAATAAATACGTAGCGTAACGCACCTTAGGATGTATCAGTAGCAAGCCGTACATGTGATTTAACCTTGCGTGGTCCAATACTATATGTTATTAATTGCAACTAGGGTTCCGTTTCAAAACAACGTGTATGTCTGCTGTCATTGTGTAATGCCTATCTAGTTGTAATGCCTATCTAGTGTAAGAAATGCTACAACGAATATCGGTGGTATATTGATGATCTTCATATATACTTAAGGAAAAAAGAAACGCAAGACTGTATTAATAGTAAAATATTTTGGCGTGCATCAAATATCTTGAAGTGCATTTAACTAATAACTATAATTTATTTCAGTACACAGTAGGTCAGATATTAATATTCCACTAGTTTTGTTGGAATCTGGGTGTCAGATAAACGTTCATAAGTGAAACCAAGCGTTATGTCATATAACGCGGGCAGCATATACTAACAACGTATTCGGTTAGAAATGATCCTTGCACGTATTCGGTAGTGAGAAGGACCCTTTACGTTCACCGTGGTTTCACGATGGTTTCACGGCGGTTTATGCTAGGGTGCGGAAACGCTGACGTAGGTGTTTGAGACGAAAATACGCGTCATCTTGACGTGACATAACACCTGGACGTCCTTGTTTAGGACGGTTATTTGTCAATAGTCTCTGTCCGGCGTCCTCACGCTCCTCTTTATGTAAACGTGACATAAACAAAACCTTACAAAAACGGTGGATTCTTGATAAATGATGCCATACGACAAAATTAAATTATTGGCTTGTGTTGCCGGATTCATATGCCACAACCCGTGCATCACGTGCATCTGCTAAATGTTGTATTTCATACTTAGTTGTACTCAACGACATAGGAGACGGGAAAGGAGAGAATATGCCAAAATAGACACACAGAGAGATTAATAATTGAACTGCTTTACTTCACAATAGTAAGGAAGGGTATTTACTAATACCAAAGACTTGTCAAATAATCATCTGCCAAGACTTGCATAGTTGATAAATTCAATATCATGGCATGTAACATATATATTTATAAATGTAAAACGGATATTTCCTTTTCAGGAGTCAATAACAGATTCGGGAAGTAGGAACACGTTTTGAAGTTCAAGAATGCGAAGCATGAGTGCGATTATACAAGTTAAAATACTTAGAGATAACTATATAATCAATACATACAGAATCAAGTGTTGTATTACCAATCATCACAGTTTCATAAGTACATGATAATTTGTAGTTGACATGCCAGTGTTTTCGCTGTCTTCTCTCGCCATTTTGGTTATCAGTATTAGTTCTGAATGCGGGTTTTGAATTACTGTGGTCTGTGAATGCTGCATTTCTTGTTCGACTTTTATTCCTATATTATCGTACGCAGAGTGTTAAACGTGTTTCAAAGAAATCTTAGTCCATTTTTATTTTTATTTTAGTGATGACTTTACATTTACATTGTAGTACTAAACAAGCATAGCAACTGCCCCAGACGTAGCCGGTTTATCGTGAAGTGCAAACCGTTGATATGTGTTTGAACACGAAACATGCAATGATCTGTTTTCCGTGAGAACTTAAACTCCGTAATTTGCAGACGCAAGTGATAATTACGGCGGTATAATAACACAACATCACCATCGATCCAAAATCCAAAATCCATAGTTTCTTAAATACTCTCAAGTGTGTTGTATAAATGAAGTTGTTTTCTTTAGCATGCTTAGACCACACGAAGAAGATACAAAACCGGACGTCTAATTACAGTATAATAAAGACAATCAATAAATATAGATATAAAAATCGAACAGGAAAAGCAGCATTCAAGGACGACAGTCAACCACAAACACACACAGAAACAAAGAACAAATTTAAAGATGAATAAAAGGCCAAATAAGACATCACAAACACAAAAGGGTTGACAATAGGGCTACCGCCTTGGAACGGTCAGTGGCAAATAAGGCCGCTGGGGGTTAAAAAGTTCTCCAAAGAAATATATTTAGTAGTGATGTAGGAATGCTCATGTCTAGTAACCACGCTTTCAGACGTGTTTCAAAAGTGCAAACAGTCCTGATCTCTTTACAAAGATAAACAATAATAGTAATATATGAGTGTTGAAATATCATTTATTTGTAAGTAAATTGACGTTTATTTCTTATTCAGTCTCCTAACTTGCATAATGCTCAATCATGCGACGGCGACTGTAATACCACGCGATAAAACGCCTACAATTTCCGTACTATTGTTCGGGGCGCTTGTTTCAGCCAAAGTTTTGTTTCAGCCAAAGTTTTTTTTCTGCAGTAACTTGAGCAATTTAAATAATATGTACATCAGTTGTATTATATATCATTAGAACTGTCAGTTTTAGTGGTAAATAAAACTACTTTACTTGAAAATCGGTTGAGAAATAAATATTTTACAGCCAAAATGATTTTTGATGGGGTTTGTTTCCTATGTGAATACTTTGTTGGTGGGACAGCAGAAAATTAAGAAATAATTTCAGATAACTTCAGTTAGCCTTCATATTTTGCAACAATATTTTCAGGGTGTCTTAATTTACTAATATCTAACAATTTAAAACCATTTTTGGATAAAAGTTCTAAACAAACATATTCAACTTATTCATGCAGCAGAGTTTTTATTTAAGAAATAAAATATTTCCAGCGGGTTTATATTGTCCCAGATCAATACCTGGTGGGCAGGACTTGAAGTTCATCGACACCAATCAAGGGCCGCAGGCCCGCGGTTTCGATGTGTTTCAAGTCCCGAACACCATGTTTTGATCTTGCACAATATAAACCTGCTGGAAATATTTTATTTCTTATCTAACATTGAACCCGTTGACGGGCATTTGTTGATTTACATATATAGTTTATATTACTACCATATCATCACTTATTTTTAATCTTTATATATTTACATTAATTTTTAATTACTACTTAATTTCTTCGCCTTTCGTCGGTTTTTGCGCAAAATATGACATATTTATGTGTCGACGTGCCGTAAAACACCATGCATTCATTCATTCATTCATTCATTCATTCTAACATTGATTTTTATGTATCATGAAACACATTTTGTCGAGAGTTTGCACAAAATACAAACAAATTCTCACAACTGACATTATGTCTATCTCTCAACATCAAACGAGAAGAATATACAGCTTCATCCTATTTAAATGTATTGTTGGAACGTAGTGTCGCTTAAAATAACGCATTTCATTGCGTTGTTGTTTTGCATCTGAAGTTTAAAATGACGTCTCAGCAGTTGACATGCTTTCTAGCGTTTAAAATGACGTCTATTAACGATTGACGTACATGACGTCAGAAGTTTATATAGCTTTTTTTCAGACCACCCCAATAACCAATCAAAATTGAGTATTTTAATAAACCATGTTAGATTTCTCAACTAATTTCGAAAAGTAAGGTATTTTTATTTACCACTAAAAATTTTGTTTTACTGATATAAAACTTATTTAGGTAGAAGATGAATTTTGTTTGAAAAGCCCAAAAAAACTTTGGCTGAAACAAGTGATTTGTTTGGAGACCATATGATACTGCATAATACTGCAGTGTTTGGCATTTTTCAGAGATATCAGTTTCATGCTTTATATCCATTAGGCAGTACGAATCAATGTTCGTTTTATTGTATAATGTGTAGAGTGTTGTGTCGACTGACAATATTTATTCAGTTAAAGGCTATGGCTACGATTAGTATTTCGAACATAATATGTACGTATGTATGTATGTATGTATGTGTGTGTGTGTGTGTGTGTGTGTGTGTGTGTGTGCCTGCGTGCGTGCGTGAGTACCAGCCTGCATGCCTGTCTGGTCTGTCTGTCTATGCGTGCGTGCGTATACGATGGGGTACGGATGGTGGGTTAACTCGTTTAACAATAGTTCAGTCATATCTTTGAATTAGTGAGCTGAATGCTCAACATCATAGTCCTGCCGCAGTGTACAAGTAGTTTATGTTTAATTAAAGATGCCTGGGACTGTTAAAACATAAACACACTTAGGAATGTACTTTTAAAATGGTATTGCTAAAGAGATGTTCAATTTAGGCCTTAAATGACATAGAATCGTGCTTTTCTGTATTATTTAGGTTAGATTTTACGCTTTTCTAAATATATCGACCTGCCATTAATTGTGATTAAATAACTAACTTCTTCCCATGATTTTCAGGTTTGAATTTGGGTCCTTATTAAAACAACCAGAAAAGGACCACTTTCCAGAACTTGACAAGAACGACTAACCAGAACCAGACATAATCCACTAACCACAACCAGACAGATCCCATATACCACAACAGACAGGCGACATTAGACACAACCAGACAGGAGCCACTAGCCACAACCAGACAGAAGTAATTAACCACAATCATACAGGAGCCACTAACCACAACCAAACATGTAACACTAACCATGAAAATGGCATGTGCCACTATCTACAACCAGGTATATTCCAAATACCGGAACCATAAACACAAACGAGTTGACATTAGGAGTACCATCGTCAGTCAGTCAGCGGTGAATAAACCTCTTGGGGATTAATCCAGGGTCTAGGGTGAACCAGGCATCACTCATCATATTTTCATTCTAATTAAATGGGGAAAATGTTAATAAAATAAATCTTTGTCAGGCGTTTTCCCTTAACAAATTAGGCAGCATGTATAGGTAACATGAGTAAGAGTAATTATGTTATAGATATACCAAGTATATTTCTAGATAATCGTGTTGTTGACTGTATGCATAAATATTTTAAAAAAAAATCCGAATTTCTTATAATGTGTTATAAGTATAAAACAACATTTATATGTATTATTTTCAACTAATACACAATTGTTTCTGACTTTAAAATAGACGATAACACTCGTATGGAAGTTGAGTGTAAAAACATCTATATGTTGGTATGCTCAGACGGGTCATATCATCGCTGATACCTTTGACATTATAGACAAACGTATTCGGCATTTGTTTTCTAAATGTCCAAAGTATAGATTTCCTTCATTGATTCATTGGTTTTAATGCATGTCTTTTTCAGATCGCCCAATCCATTGAAGAGTTTAGTATCAAATGGTGTCGTAGAGAACATGTGGACCCGAACTCCTTGTTTACTTGGAAAAACAGTTAATTCTTAAAACCATAAATACGCGTATCAACGTTTATAGAGATAAGCTCTCTTAATTTTCTCCAAGATTAAGGTTTACGTTTCGTAATTTTAAATCGGGAATCCAGCATTGTATAATAATTTGTTTTAGTTCCTGCTGATAAAGCATCTTGTTTGACGCTTCCATTACGTCAATATTTTATCTCTGGAACACTCAGTGCATCACGTTCAAGGCTGGGGTTGACGAAAAGCAAAACAAACTTCCAACTATATACTGCAAACCATTATTTCGTCCCTTTTCTTTTCCCGGATCATGCAAGTATTTGCAAGAGATCAGTTTGAATTTATCGCATTACTTCTTGAATGGCATTTTTCTACTCCCAGTAGTAAACGCTTGATAGTTAACGAAGAACACACCCGGCATTATCCCTCCTGCCCACCAACGGGACCAGAAAGACTCACGCGGCATTATCCCTCCTGCCCACCAGCGGAACCAGAAATACACACCCGGCAGCATTATCCCACCAGCGGGACCAGAAAGACACCCCGGCATTATCCCTCCTGCCCACCATCGGGACCAGAAGACACACCCGGCATTATCCCTCCTGTCCACCGACGGGACCAGAAAGACACACACGGCATTATCCCTCCTGCCCACCAAAGGGACCAGAAAGACCCACCCGACATTATCTCTCCTGCCCACCAACGGGACCAGAAAGACGATTTCAAGCAGTATCTTTTGTTAAAAAAAATGCTTTTGGCCTGTAGCAATATTAAACCGTTTTTCACTAACGGCGGTTTGGCCAATTATACTATGTGGACTTGCCATGACGTTTGTGAAGCACTTACTTTCCTAATACATAATAGATGCAGATAATATTTTCGTCAGGTATTGAACAATCGTTTAAAGACAAATGCGTACAAACTGCGCACCTCTTGTAGCCGATTTGTTTTTGTATTGCTATAAAAGAGATTTCAAGTCGAATCGTTCATCTGATTCATCTGATTTTCATCCTAGTGTAACTGAAGCCTTCAGTATCTGGATGATATATTGAACATTGACAAATTTTCTTTTCTACTATGGTAAACACTTTTTATCCTAAAGGATGTCAACTCAACAAAGCTAACGTTTCAGATACTGCCGCTTCTTTTCTCTATTTACAGCTCCCTTTCGAAAATGGTGAAATAACTAGCAAAATCTATGACGAAAGAGATGGTTTTAATTTTGATATTGATATTATACCCACTTAGTTCCCGTGCAACTTCTTATGGGTTATATGTTTCTCAAGTTTTCCGTTTTCCAAGAGCTTGCAATCGAGTTGAGTACTATAATATGCATTACCATAATTGTGCGATGACAGGACAGATTATGCACACTATGATGGCGTCTACAGAAATACTGAAAGGGATGGTAACGTTTAACGTTTGTCTTCAATCTTTTCATGCTCTAATAACAGTTTATTCCAGAGCTTGTAACAACTGTTGAGGAAAAATTGTTCCTTCGCAAATGCTGATGTTTTAAGTCTGGTGTAAAACAGTATGAGAGTGGACTCTATGTCAAAACAAGCAAAATCTCTATATACAAAAGTTGGACCCTGAGCAAACTTGATAGTCCAGTGGTTAGCGATCAATACTAATAATAAAGAACAAGAGGACCTGTAGATGCTCTCAGTACAAACTAAACTGACTCTTATATGAAGGTGTTACATCATTAACAATATACAATAGATATTATTAACTTATGTAATACGTTAAACAAATATGAAATATTAGCATTATTATGTGAAATATGTAATGAGACAATTTGCACGTGTAATAACTCTATTACGGTGGTATTTCGTGATTCTTTCGTGAAATGCCCTCTTAAAAGATTTAGTCGAACATTATTATCATCCGACTATGATTCTGTGCTATGTGATTTAACATACCAGTATTCCTTTTATGAAGTACATCTATACATAAACTATTTAAATCTCAATAGAATGAAAGACACAAAATTACCACAGCGCATTATCTTAAATAACACAGCTTTAAATTATACTATCTACTGAGGGAAATTCATTATCGACATTTTACGATGATTTATATAAATCAGCATTGCAAATAAATACTGCACATAATTTTATTATTAAGGGAGAATATTACCCACCCGATAACTCAAATAGTAATTCATTACATGGAAATGCATTTACATGATAAGGATTATGACAAATCTTTTTTATATTTAATTCAAGGTCAAAAGGAATACATATTGCCAATTTAAATATACAACACCTGTTACTAAAATTAGATGAAATTAAATATAAATTGACTCGCACTAATTCAACTAAAATTCTTGGATTATGCGAAACCTTTCTCACATAGAATGTATGCGATAATACTTTGCAGATTCCCGGATATACATTTGAAATGCGAAACCGGAAGTCGAATCGGAAAGGAGGCGGTCTTATAGTATTTATTTCGAATCAAATCACATATACTAGTCGACTTGATATAGAGTCAAATGAAATTGAATCCATATGGATTCAAATTAATATACATGGCTCTAAACCGTTTCTTTTACATTTTGTTTATAGACCACCAAATGTACATCAAACGTGGGTTGATTTATATGAAAGACAAATTGAAACTGCTGACATTTTTAAATTTGAAACTCACATTCTTGGTGACTTAAATTAATTGCAAGCCTAATAATTCAGCCGATTCATTCAAAAACAAGCGATGACAATCGTTATACAGAAATTCGACCTGACACAATTAGTGACAATTCCAACGCGTGTAACTCAGATGAGTGCGACCATAATTGATCATATTTATACCACAGATCCCAACATACTTTCTGATGTAAATATTCCATTTTACAGTATAAGTGATCACTATCCGGTGTGTTGCACACGATTATTCAGACCAATTATAAGTAACAACAATACAAACATATCTATTAATTATAGGTCTTTCAAGAAGTTTGATCTAAACTTATTTCAAGAACAATTAGCTATGGCTCTACTTGAATTGATTGAATTGAACAGTGACCCTAATCAGTCTCTTACTTACCTTTATAATTTACTTAATAACGTTTTATGCAAACATGCTCCTGTAAAAAGGAAGAGTCAAATATCATACTCAACCAGGATGGTTTAATGAAGTGATCAAAAACGCTATATTTGAGCGAGATAGATTACACAGGCAGGGCGATTTCGATAAATATAAAACTATGAGAAATAAAATTGCATCTATGATAAAGAAAAGCAAAAAGAACTTTTATAATGACGCTATCAGAGAAAATAAAAGTCCAAGCTATTTGTGGAAAATGCTTCGAACGATAAGCAATCCTAATGAAGGCATATTGGATAATGCACCTTTACCTAAAACTTTAATTATAAACGATAATATTATAGATGGAAATTTGAATATTTTAAACGCATTAAATGAGCATTTCATAAACATATCTAATATTTTAGGAAAAACGTCATGTGCCACGGAAAACTTCAGAAAATTGCAACAATGTATGAACGAAAAACTGAAGTTCAATTCCTTTTCCATAGAAGAAATAACACCATACGAAGTTAAACAAATAATTGACAAATTAGATGTAATGAAATCTACGGGACTTGATGGAAAAGGACCTAGAATTCTTAAATATTGTGGGGACCATATAACTTATGCTATTGCACATATAATAAACCGTAGTATACATTCTGGAATATTTCCCGATTCGCTTAAAAAAATATTTGTTATTCCAATTTTTAAAAGTGGGAATAGAACCGACCCGAACAATTATAGACCAATTTCTATTCTTCCGACCATTTCAAAAGTTTTCGAACGTCACATAGCGACCCAGTTACATAAATATGTTCATACGACTGATCTTTTACATATGACACAATCAGGATTCAAAAAATTGCACTCCTGTCAAACTGCTTTAACAAGGCTAATTGAGTCATGGTTAAAAGACATAGATTCTGGAAAATATATAGGAGCAATATTTCGCGACTTAAAAAAGACATTTGATCTTGTGAATCATCAAATACTATTGTATAATACTTAAATTGTATAATTTCTCAGACAAAACCATTAAATTGTTCACATCATATTTAAGTAATCGCAAGCAAAGAATGAAGGTTAATGGCCAGTTGTCTGAGGAAATGATAATAAGATCAGGTGTTCCTCAGGGCGCCATTCTAGGCCCACTTCTATTTCTCCTGTATATTAATGACATATCAATATCACCAAATGCAATAAATATTAATGACATATCAATACCACCAAATGCAATAAATATTGATTTGTATGCAGATGACTCTACTCTCTATGAAACTGATCATAATATAGATGTGATCGAGAAAAAATACAGGAAAATCTGAATGCTGTCAAAAGTTAGAGTTACATTGTTTTTGATGGGTGCAATTTAAATGTATGCTTATCTCCACAAAATATAAGGTTAAAAATGCCAAAGAAATGTTTTAATATATTGACGATGTCTTAATAGAAAAGTATCTGTACATAAACTACTAGGTATATATATTGATAATACATTATCGTGGAAGTATCAAATATCTAAAGTTTGTTCAACACTCAATACTAAAATTGCATTATTAAAACATATTATTTACTATTTACCATATGATGTGAAGAAAATATTTGATAACGCTTACATTATGTCATCGTCTGATTTTGTTGCACTATTTGGGGAAAGGGAGTTAATTCGAAAGCTGAAATCATGAAAATAACAAAATATCAAAAGAGGGCAGCACGAAAAATACTGAATAAAGACTTAGATACTAATTCAAAGTTAATGTTTAAAGAATTGGGTTGGCTATCATTCGAAACTCGATGTCTATATCATACAGGAATATTAATTTTTAAATGTAAAAATGAACTAGTACCAAAATACCTGTCAGATCTAATTAGCTTCTCTCACAATGAAAATTATATGTTGCGTTCCATTAAGCGAAAGGATCTTGTTCCACTGAAACATCGGACAAACTCTTTTAAAGATTCGTTCAGCTAATACAGTACAATAGTATGGAATAAAATTCCTTTACATATACATAACATCAATAGCCTTAATTCGTATAGATACAATTTAAAACAATTTATTTTCCAAAAACAGGATATAAACTAGCTGATATAACGATATAATTATGTCGCTGTTGTGTTGTTGTTAATTGTTTTTGTTGCTATTTTTCTTTTTTCTTGAGTGAAACTGGCACTGTATGCATGTAATTGCTTACATATCCTTCATATATGACACTATGGAAATCTTGATTATGAATTAAGAATATTAGGGATGTATTAACCAATGAGTGTTTGTCGGATTTATAGTATTGTTGTGTATATAGATGTTTGCGTGTGTGCGCATGAGCATGAATGTTTTATATGTATTTCTAACTTTTATAGCATTATTGTTCGAAGGCCACATTGAAAATAAGTGTATGTATTTTATATGCATAACTTAATGTCTTTTAACCTTCGTTAAATAAAGAAATTATTATTATTATTATTATTATTAAATTCCCTTCAGTACTTTTTTTACAAGTGCAAAACAAAACGACACCTACAACTGAAATTTAAAACCACGACCCCATGCTAACAATTTAAAAAACAATATGTAAAAAAAAACAAAAAAACTTACATACAAACTTTAGAAAAATTAAACAAAAAACAACAAAATCCAAACTGGTAACAATAATAAAAATGAAAAAATAAAACAAAGTTACCTCTAGTGATTTTGAATCCACAGCCCTAGGTTAACAGTGTACACGAAGTAATTTAAAGATTGTTCTATGGCGGCAATCTTGGATGTTGCGTTGATCTAATTTTAACACATTTAAAATACATTCACCTAAGAATCATCCATGTGAAGTTTGGTCAAAATTGACCAAGCACTTTCTGAGAAGAAGATTAATTAAAGATGTTCTCGATATATAAGTCTATGTTAAACATGTGACCCCTGAGAGGGGCCAAATATGACCTAATGATCAACATTTGAACAAGCTTGGTAGAGGTCCATAAGCTTATAATAACTGCATACTAGTATACCTCTGGCTCTTGCAGTTTCAGAGAAGAAGATTGGGACCCAAGAGTCGCCATTTGAACAAACTTGGTGAATGCCTATAATCTTAGAGCAAATGCAAACTATTAAACCTCTGGCTCTTGTAGTTTCAGAGATGTTTTCAGTATGGCGGCCGTGAAAGTCGCCCCGACTACAATTCAGTAGTGTTATTATGTACTGGTCCTTTGGGATCATCAAGCCCAATTCTGTGTTGCTTTAAAGTAGAATATCGCTTAAGCCGGTGCTAGGAGGCGTGAGAGGTGTTGCATCTTATAATTACCTCTCATGAACAGACCAAATAAAACCGAGTCTGCTACTTTTCTCTCTTGTTTGTGTTTGTTGCTTCCAAGGGATCATCTTTTCAGTATTTATTGACATTCACACTAACGTTTGTTTAGTGCTGTGTGGCGGCCGTAAAAAGTCACCCCGACTACAAATCAGTACCATTATAATTTACTGGACCTTTGGGATCATCAAGCCCAACCTGTGTTGCTTTCAAGTAGAATATCGCGTAAGCCGGTGCTAGGAGGCGTGAGAGGTGTTGCATCCTATAATTACCTCTCATAAACAGGCTCAATAAAACCGAGTCTGCTACTTTTCTCTCTTGTTTGTGTTTGTTCTTCGAAGGGATCACAGTTTCAGTATTTATTCCCCCTATTTGTCTATAAGTCTATGAATAACATGTGACATCTTGCACAGAAACGAACACTAGCTACAAAGATTAATAAAAGATAGGATATGGCATCACACATAAAAGGGCTGATATAAGCCGTTGGGGTTCAAACCAGGTTCTGTTTTTCACCAAACCTCACTCTTACCCAACTGCCACCCTAATAAAAAATGGGTCTGTGCAACTAAATATGCCATTTTTTATGCATGTATGTAATATTCTATATAAAGATGTTTTCTTTTTTAGGAACGGCGGCCATATGTTTTGACGGATATGGACGATTTGTATAAATTTGAGAGAGGACCACGCCAGGATGTTTCCTGTAAAGTTTCACGAAACTCTAGCTGACAGTTAATGAGAAGAATTCACTGATATATATATAAGTAGATACAAAAAATACTGATAAAGGTGATCCTTTGGGAGCAACAAACATAATTAAGAGAATAAAGCAGAATAAAGCAGCAGACTCGGTTTTATTGAGTCTGTAACAGTCGAACAGGAAATGTAGCATTCAATAACTATAGTCAACCAAAAACCGTGTCCTTGATGTAGCATTCACAAAACACAATCAATCAAACCCAGGCTTTACAGCAAAGAAAACATACGATGTTAATAAGAAGCCAGGCATTTGACATCACAAACGCGAATGGGTTGACAATAGGGCTACCGCCTAGAAAAGGTCAGTGGAAAACAAAGACCGCTGGGAGTTTAAACCAGATTCTAGGGTTCACGAAACTTTTGAAGAAAGCTAAAATATAAGATTGGTTTGTATTCCATAAACGTGCATAAATACAGCGGTGGAAGAATTTCATTTAAGTAGCGCAGTAAGTGGGGTATATGGTTCGGCCATTTTGAAAAACAAATGCGTACATTTTGAATCGGTGATATATTGTGATATGTTATCGCCACTTGCGTGTCCTTCCACTTATAATGCATTATGCTCACTCCTGAGATGGCGAGGACTTTACGTCCACGCAGACACTGTTTATTTCTTTATAAAGTCTTTCTTTTCAAATGCCGCATGATTTCTGTCTCTCTAAACACATTTTAATCAATCAAATTATTTAAATCGATATGCTGGGATTATCTTATGCAAAATTGAGTTAAATTCTTTATTAAGTCTGTAGAGCCAGATTTTTCTAGACTATATAAAGCCCAATCTCCCAGTTTACATATACTTTATTGGGTCGACTCCATTTTCTTCTTTCGATTATTATTGTCCGCAAATGGTAGGAATGACGAATGATGTGTTTTCAACTCTTTTACAGCATAGGTGATATCGGGTGGGAATGTGGACTCGTGATGAGCAAAATAATGAAAATAACTGCGATGAAGACAGTTAATGAAATTGCAAACCATGTTCTTGATCCAAAACTATGTTCTTGATCCAAAACTATGTTCTTGATCCCAAATCAAAACAATGGTATTCAGATTCAAGTTCCCAAATCGGGGAATTTTTCATTCGGCTATTTCTAATTTTAGTTGTAAGAAACAACATCGATACTGACCATCGGACGAATATCGTGTTACAAGTTTAGAGGTCTAACAAACACCAATCCTGAAGTGTGTGTAATATATTTTCTTAAAGTTTATTTCATAACGTCGACGCCACACAGCATATCATATTGCCTTAGACGGTAATCTAAATATACCTGTCTTGTATTGACGTTATAATAGCATTCTGAGTGTCTGTATCACAACGATCGGGTAATTGGCCTTTGAGTTATGAGTAAACAATTCCCTAAAGTTAATGTCATATTAGAACGGTAAGTCAAATGCTATCTCATATACCCTGTCGTAATATGTGATGGAAAATATATATCTCTCAATTCCATGATCATAAGATGCAAGTTGAATTAGCATTCCTTATACAAATGGCATGTTGTTTGTTAGCTATGTACGTCAGTGGATTTCGCGAAAGTCTTATGACTTTTAGGAATCGTGGGCCTTAATTTGTTTGACCTTAAGGACTTTATTTGCACAACCATTACTGCTTCTCCATATCTAAAAGATGCTTTGTGCCAAATATGAATGTTATTGGCTGATCATTTACTGAGAATATGTTTTATAAATACTTTTTTCCTTCATATCTATACTCAGTTGCAAAAGAAAGCGGACACTGAGTTTTGTGTAGATTTAATTCTATATGCCATGTCTGGTACCAACGTTTTATCATTCCATTGCCAGTGTCATGTTGTCATTTGTTTTTTAATAGGTCGAATCATTATGGGACTGTCGTTTGATAAAGACGATAGGGTGTAAAGTAAATTTTGCAAAGTGTCCAGTTTCTTTTGCAACTGAGTATATGTATAAAAATATATAGTATCTAAATATAACGAACACGTTTGAAATATGATGAGTCAATATATGTAGAATTGTTCTTATATAACGTGTATATAAAACCTTTTGACCTTAAATGCGAAACCATTCTTTACCTTATCACGGGGTTTCACTTTTACAGTTGTGTATAGCTGATTCATGCCATTATTAAATGTCGTTTGGCTGGAAGCCTTTCTGATTGGACAGTTTTTTCTATATAACAATATAAACAAACATGGGACCCTTGGGGCCATGTTTACACAGAAAATTCATTAATAGTTTGGTAGCGGATAATTTCAGTAGAAATGGAAAGTACTGAATGGCGGTATCTGTCTAAGTACATGCTTTAAGGCGGTTATTGTCCATCTATACTGGAGCTGCGATGGCCGAGTTAAGCACATACTCGCGATCCAGCGAACCCGGCTTCTATAAACCCGGTGGGATCACGTCCCTTCTTTTTTACAAAAGTACTCAGTACCTTATTCGGGCAAGACACTCTGAAAGTATGCCGTCTGTAAGAGGGGATTAAAGCAGTCTGTCCGTGTAGGAGGACCATGTGCACGATAAAGATCTCGCGGAACTTCCTTGTTAATCAGTGATTCAAAAAGCCCGTACACCCTTGACCAGAAACTAGACTGCCGTAATAATCAGAATTGATTGTGTCAGGTAGAAAAAACGAAAGATACATGTCAGAAACGTCCACGCAACTTTGATATTTGGCGGTTAAAGGGTTATATTTGTTTTATTTAAATGCGTAGAAAAACCGCATGAATTTAGATGTAAAGCAATTTGTGTCCCATATTTAATGAATAAAATACTGATTTCATATTATATGTTTGGGTTTCTATGTTCAGTTCTTAAATATATTGAAATATGCTATGGCTAGTTCATGCTTTTGAACTAATAACTGTTTTGTCGATGTACCGTTTAGGTCTTTAAGTGGGGAAAAAACTAAATGTCTTACTTTGCTAGTTTTATATAAATCAAACGTTCGTTGGTGTTTCAATGTGAAGTGAGATAATTTTAAATTTTAAAACTATGGTTCGTTGTTTAGTGAACTTTAAACACAGAACATGCATTTAATTAAGTTTCACCGTGTCCTTGATAACAAACACGTATAATGATAGCTGCCTCTCTATTGTAAACGAGGTAACTGTGAATGTAAAGATACAAATTGATATAAAACGTTGTTTATCGACAAACGGTTAAATATCGACGTTAAAATCCAGACTTATTCTTGAAGTGTACGCATAAAACTCTAGACACAAGTGATTGTTCAAATTTATATAAAAGTTTATGGGATATGACGTAACCAGTATAAACAGTATTACTGAAATAATAAATAAAAAGATAAATGTTTTGGCGGCCAATATTTGACGGTATGTATTTTTTGTCTCAGCGTTTGCCTTTCCTGTAATAATGTATAGTAAAGATAAAACGAGTGGAAGACGGAACTGTCCATTAATGTTCATTAACCTATTAATATATCTATCGGCCTCGAGTCCGTTATATACGTACATATCGAAAACACACTCCATATGTCTCGATAAACTTACGTACGAACAGAACTTTCATTATATGCCATCCCGAAAACGTTCTTTGACAAGGAGTAAAGTATTTTCGGTTTTTTTTGCCATGTGTCAGAGTTAGTGTTAGAATTGTGACGTCACATGCTGCTTTACCACTGCACTGGTCAGTGGCAAACAAAGTCTTGTGGCTACTACTAACAGAATATACCCACTGATCGTTTCCATATATTGCAATTGCTATACTGAAAAACCTATGATTGGATGAATGGTGACATATTCACTTTAACGAAACTAGTTATATGCCGTATTTGTATACGCACTGGAGAAAAGCCGTTTGTTGAACAACACATACATATCTGAGTTGTTTTATAACTTTAACTTCTTCTACATTTTATTTACATTCCAAAGTTAAAACTCATCTTACATCTACCAAAGCCTACCCAAATTTCCCCGCATTTCTCCTGTGCAAACCAACATAGTAGCTACGTTCTCATAAATGATCATACATTTGGTAACTTTCGGAACAGGCTAAAATATGTGATATGTACTCGTATCTGTCAATTTTCATGGTGACGAACAGCTCTTTTCAGTGAAAAATGAATTGCCGTTATTGATTCATTACAAGTGGATCACTTAAGAAAGTTCACTTCCTCAGTGGGCCGCTTATGATGTTCCATGTTAGAATTGTGGGTCGTTATGCAGATTGACAATGCCCTTATGTCTGTTCATGCGTACCATATGTTTGATAACTCAAGCTATCATCAAATCAAATTTTATATTAAGGTCCCTTTGAATTTATGCCTTAAATCAGTGGTTTAGAGCTATATCAAAAAAAATAATGATTACACATTTTATTTTGATTTTGAAAGCAAACTGTTAAAAGAAACTACATGTATAACCACTGAGACGAAAGCCAGTCTAGTCGTTATGGTGTAATGTAAAACGCAGTGGAGTGCCTTGCATAAGATTTCAAAAGTTACAACATGAAATGTGTGCACGATAAAATAAAACGTATTGAAACGAAAGTAAAATACTTAATGTGTTCTTCTCCTATGTATGATAATTATTGTACACAGTTATGGCATAATAAACAACAGGAATCAGATGTTTTCACAATAAAATTGCTGAAACTAGAGTTCATAAGTCCATTATCTATTGTAAAATAATGCTTAACTTACATAATAAAATGACGAATGCATTACGTGTATTCGAGGAATAAAAAAGCTAAGGGGGAAAATATAATGTAACTTGAAATACGAAATTTAATTAGAAAATTAATGATTGGATTATGAGAATTATTGTTATGAAAATTAGTATTACTATTATTATTTACATATTTAGAACTTTAATAAAAGTCAATAAAAATGGGGAGAATGGAGACGGTAGACAGGCAATGGGCAGGGGTGTGTAGCTAATTCTATTTATGTCTATCTTTCCTCCGGAATGAAGTTCCAGACGTAACAATTGTAATGGGAATGATAAGACGCTCTGCCAAAAATAACGGTTTACGACGTTTTAGATAAATTGTGTTATCTGAAATCGAAATAATACAACATATTGGCCGTTTTATTTAATATCTACGTACTTGCATTAAATTATAGGTTCAACATGAAATAAACATGTTATTATACCGACTGGATCAACAACAAATATAAAGATGCACGCAAATTTACTAACTGGAAATCTGTATTCTGAGGAGGTATTTGCCTTACTCATTCAACTATTTTTGTGTTTGTCATCCGATTATAGTTTTTGTTCCTTCTTTCACGTATGACTAGTTCGAAACTACTTATACTTCAAGGCTGTGACTATACTGAAAGGAAAAAGAAACGCGACACGACAATTTCCGCTATATATTGTATATACTGCACACTTAATTCCATATATATTCCATGGAAATCTCAAGATGTTTTGTAAAAAACAAAGTTGCAGTTAGCTAGAGAAAGGACACAACTGTGATGTTGTAGAGGTCTTATTCACAGTACACGTTGTAACAAGAAATGCATAAATGTTGAAGTTCCTCTTTGAAAAATTGAGCAAGCTCAGTACGGTATTTAACGTAAATAGTTTGCACAATTTTCATCCTAAGCTTTCTCACATGCTTGAGCCAAACGCGTACTCTGTCAATAATGAAACTTTGCAGGAATACTATTTGCTGTGTTACGTGTTGTTTTAGTATTTTGTCTGAAATGAAAGATCTTACGTAGCCATGTACCATTCGATTAACTGCAGCATATTGTACATACAATATATAGCGGACATTCCCGTGTCGCGTTTCTTTTTCCTTTCAGTATACTATACTTTTTTAGACGGCGAGCACCCCTGGTTTGACTTCTGTGGATGATTTAGGATGCGATCTAGATATAACAATTATGAAATGTCTTTTCACATTTTTATTGTTTCTAGTTGTAATTTTACACTTTATTTTGTATTTTTCACTATATGTTACGGACATAAACTATGTTTCCTTTGATCATAGATCACATTGTAAACATGTTCAAAATATACAAAACATAACACACATAGAAATTACAAACGATTGGTCATTAAGGTGAGTTAAAATGTGTATACCGTTAAATGGAGTGAAGCAACTAATTTCAAAAAAAACATTCAGTAGAAACCAGCTGTCCTTATTTAAACATGGTTCTCCTTGTCCACCGCCATATGCATGCCATCTTCGGGATGGTTAAAATTTTGTGCTGTTGATTTAATGAATATTGAGTTCTGCTCAACCCGGGGCTAGAGGGCGTGAGCGGTAGCTAGCATATTTCACTACCGCTCATGAACAGTCTCAATCAAACCGAGACTGCAATATTTCGTATGTGTCGTGCTTGGCCGTTTCCAAAGGTCCATTATCATACTCTTTTTATTTATACTTGTTTAGCTATTCTGAAAATGTATTTTCTTTAATATACAAAAGTTTGATTATAATGACCAATGAATGGATATATACTTGTTGGAATAGCCTGGATGTTATGGTTACTTAATGGATATCCACTGGTTGGCATGGATTGACTGTTATGGCCACTGCATGGATACAGACTGGTTGGCATTGTTTTTAGTTTTATGAATATACTTAATGCTATTAGACTGCTTGAGATAGTTTGCTGTTATGATCACTTATACAACTGGCAATTTCTATCTTTGTCTGAATGTAGTGATAAGAATGCCAGCAGGGGAAATGGCAGACAGCGAAGATGTGGTCATAGTTTAAGTAATAATTGATTCCATTAAGCCCTGAGATCAGTCTTTCTCAACTGGGGCTTGACCATATTTTCCCTTTGTTTAGAAACACACCATCTACATGATCGTTTTATCTTCATGGTAGATGTGTAATAGATATTCTGGTCAGTGTCTGGAACTATGTTGCGCAATTTACAGTCATTATTGATCGATTGGAATTCTTCAAATTGTACACTCCTTTAACTAAAGAAAGCATAAACTAAAAGATGGAGTCTACTACTACTACTACTACTACTACTACTACTACAACTACTACAGCTACTACCACCACAACTGCTACTAATATTACCAATACAACCTCTACTACTACGGCTACTTCAGCTGCTACTTATACGTTTACTACTAAAATCAGTAATATGAAGACAGTTTCTACTACTGATCATATTATTACTACTACAACTACTACTAGTAGTACTACTACTACTACTACTACTACTACAGTACTACATACTACTACTTATAGGTTCTGTATTTCTGCACAGAGGGAAGATATCTTCTTGGTTTGTACCAGGTCCAATTTTCAGTGTAGATCGTACTTATGAAGAATGATGTGTTTTCAACTCTTTAACAGCATAGGTGATATCGGGTGGGAATATGGAATCGTGATGAGCAAAATAATGACAATGGCCGGGCTGAAGACAGTGCAAACCATGTTCTAGATCCCAAAGTATGTTCTTGAACCCAAATCAAAACCATGGTATTCAGCTTCAAGTAACCCAAATCTGGGAATTTTTCTAATTTTAGTTGTAAGAAACAACACCGATACTGACCATCGGACGAATATCGTGTTACAAGTTTAGAGGTCTAACAAACCACCAATCCTGAAGTGTGTGTAATATATTTTCTTAAAGTTTATTTCATAACGTCGATCCAACATAGCATAACATATTGCCTTAGACGGTAATCTAAATATATGTCTTGTATTGACGTTATAGTAGACCTGGCGCCGATTTCACCTACAATTCCTTAAGTTTTACTTAAATACTTCAGAAAATACTTAACTAATTCACTAAGTAAAACTTAGCAGAAATGTGTTTCACCAACATAAATTAAGTGTCCACTTGATAACTAAGCTAAATTTAAGTTTTTACTTAAGTAAATTGGTTTGGTGAAACATGTTTTCCTTACTTAAGAAAACTTAGGAGGTAAACTTAAATTTAAGTTTTTAAGTAGCTAAGTATATACTTAAGTATGTTGGTGAAATCGGCGCCTGTACAACTAACGACTATGACTTCGGACTAAATACTAAGCAGGAGAAAATGTTGGGGGCTGATCTCAAAGTTGTATAACAACCTGGGTTTCAGTAGGCTCACAGGGGTTTGTTAAATTAAAAAATACATGTTATTTATATTTCTGTCAATATATATACTGAATGGAAAAAGAAACGCAACTCGTGAATTTCCACTATATATTGTATGTACAATATGCTGCTGTTAATCAAATGGTACACGGCTACGTAAGAGCTTTCCTTTCGAAAAAAAGACTAAAACAACACGTAACACAGCAAATAGTATTCCTACAAAGTTTCATTATTGACAGAGTACCGTTTGGCTCAAGCATGTGCGCATATTTAGGATGCAAAATTTTGCAAACTTTTTACGTTAAATACAGTACTGAACTGGCTCAATTTTTCAAAGAGTAACTTCAACATTTATGAATTTCTTGTGTCCTTTCTCTAACTAACTTGTTGTTTTTTTTACAAAACATCTTGGGATATCTTTGGAATATTATATGGAATTAAGTGTGCAGTTATACGATATATAACGGAAATTCCCGAGTTGCGTTTCTTTTTCCTTTCAGTATATATATATATATATATCGACCTTTCAGACTATATTTCTTAATAGAGTCTTCGATGCAACCACCCAGACTCGGCTTGGGTTTTAAAGGGGCTTGCCTGAATAATTGATCTCTAAAAACATTTTTGAGAGAAGGGTACACATCAGATGCAGACACAAGATTTTGGTTTGAGTATGTGTGTTGGGGAGGGTCGGAGGCGTGGGGAGCGGTGGATCCTTCGAAATAAAATGTTTTTCTACATGACGTTTAGTTAATTCTGTTGTATTTTTCCAGAATAATTTTATGTTAAATCCAATGTTGACTAACAGTAAAAAATGTCGCCCGCCCCATGTAATCCGGCATGTAGGGGTTATATTTATGGGATTTTAGAGGGTAGGGGTGCCGGGTCCGCCCTAAAAGTTCTCGCCTTTCAACCACTGGGAGCTCGAATTGTCAATATATGGAACTAAATTACCCATTATTTACAAGAATATTCAATGTGTGCTATCCTATGCTATCCTAGGTTACGCACCAGGATGCATTTAAAGTTACAAACGGCAATTTTGCTTATCATTCTGTTTTTTTACACATTTGAATAGTGCAAATAAATTGCTTTACATATTCCTAACTGTTGATTATTTTTCACCAATAAATGTGTTTAAACCTATGGGTACTGAAAACTCAAATTGTACTGCCTTTTATGTCAATATCTGACTTTAAATACAAAACCCTGTGGGGCTTTGCAAAACTGAAAGATCGTGCAGCGCCTGCGATTGTCGCCTTGGACAATCGAATTTATCAGTTATCCCTAACATCAAAATGAATGAGGCCGCCACTATTGAAAGTTAGTTTTTTCTTTTACAATGTGTTATACATGAGTGCTCATTTATTAAAGAATTATTTTGCATTTTTTAGCGTTTATGCGGTTTTAAACGTTGGTAATAAATGGCGTAATCCATGAATCGCCTTATCTAGTGTTTTATAGTAAATTTGCCATTGATTACCGGCGTTTAAAACGGCATAAACGCCGAAAATAACACGCGCTTCGTGGATTTTTCCATTTAATACCGGCAAAACCGAATAAACAGCGGTAAATAGACGAATTAATTATTGTATTTACATTATTTCCCCGTCGCTATAATAGTGTCAGCAAACATTCTAATGATAACAAAAAGTAAAAGAGAAACCCGTACTGTCAGTGTCTATTCGTGCAGTGGAATATCCATTTTCTGTTAAGACACACCGAATGCAAGCGCAGTGTCTGCATGCAGTGCGTCATTTCGTTCACCAATCTCTATCCAGAGGTGTCGTTCCTTGCATACACATACACCTCTGTCAACGTCTCAGCAAATACCAAGAATCTTGGCAAACGATGAAAAACGATGGAAATTCAAAATGTCTTGATGGCACTAATATTTTTCTGAATTAACTTTATATGAAATGCTTAAATTACCAAAGAAAACATTTTTTTCGGCTAGAATGTTTTAAATACACAGTAAATTATGCTCAGAATTATATTGCGGTAAAATAAAGGTTTGAACTTTGGCATATAACTCCACCGTCAAAACATCCAAATAGGCACCACCAAATCGTTCCCATAGGATTTCAGTACAGCGTTTTGCTTACCGGCATCACACAGCTTTAAGAGCTCAAATTAAATTACTAACCTAAAATATAACAAAATGTAGAAAAAAAGCCCTGTTTCTTTCGATTGTTCACGTGTCAATCAGCAACCGATAATTGGTGGTGTCACAGTGTTCTGTTCGACATTTTGATATTTTAGCTATGGTAATGTGACGAATTATGATGTGATTGATTACAAGCTACTTTCTTAGAATAGAAGTTGACAGAGAGGTCAATGTAATGGCCTCTGGGACAGATTGTTCGTTCACCTCCTTGAAGCGGAATAGCTACTTTCTATGCGTGTGCAGCCGAGCGTAAATAGTCCCACCTATTTGAAAATGAAGTATATTCCAGATTAAGCGCTATATTATTTCAGAGTAAAGTATAAACAAAAATGCAAAACATATTAAATTCATTAAACCAGTTTGCAAAGATGGTATGAAACGAATATCAGCTTTCCTATTTATCGTGTTCGGCCGTTTCCAAAGGTCCACTCTCATCTCTTTTATTAGGTGATGCTTAGAAACGCAAGCATGGCGAATAACTGGTCGTTTGTACAAATGATATATTGCTCTGTCAACCATCTATGCCAACTAGTTTAATAAATTCTAAAATAATGATGCTTGGCTGTTTGGTTATTTTCAGCACAGTTTAGGATATATATAACGGTCGATTTTTTTGTAGTAGTGGCAGACCACCCACTTTTCCCTACAAGTTCATGTAGTGTCAATAATACATTTCATTGGCCTATATATAAAGTGATGCGCAAACGCTTGGTCGAGCATTCAAGGCGTATTGCCTGTTGAGAAAACCCCTCTGTTTTAGTCGGTATTCCTAATTGTAATCCTTACCGTAATCGTTACCGTAGTTAGTTGTACAGGTCTAATAGACTTGTGCATCTAACTACGATAACGACTATGACTTTAGACTAAATTCTAAGCACGAGAAAATGTTGGGGGCTGATCTCAATGTTGTATAACAACCTGGGTTTTAGTAGGCTCAGGGGGGTTTGTGTAGAAAAAAGCCAATAAAAAATCAAATTAAAAAATACATATTATTTATATTTCTGTTGATTTTTATTTCTGTCAATATATACGTCATATGCAACGACCTTTCGGACTATTTTTTCTCTATACAGTCTTCGATACAACCACCCAGACTCGGCTAGAGTTTTAAAGGGGCTTGCTTGAATAAGTGATCATTAAAAACGTTTTGAGAGGAGGGTACACATCAGATGCAGATCCAAGATTTTGGTTTGAGTATTGCGTGTGGGAGGGGTAGAGGCGGGGGAAGTGGTGGATCCTTCGAAATAAAATGTTTTTCTACATGACGTTTAGTGAATTCTGTTAAATTCAGTGATGACTAACAATAGAAATGGCGCGCGCCCCAGGTAATCCGGCATGCATAGGTTATACCTGTGAGATTTTAGAGGGTCGGGGTGCTGGGTCCGCCTTATCCCTGAATCCGCCTTAGTACATGATAAATACACTTTTATCCCCTATGTCTTAAACTAACATTGCCGCCGTAGCTGGGATAGTGAAGACGCTGCGTCTAAAACTGTCTCGCCTCTCACTCCTGCGGGTTCGAATCCCACTGGGAGCTCGAATTGTCAAGTGAGAAAGTGTAAATTCTTAATGTGTTTTTTGTGGTGTGGAAAAATATTGATATTTCCTATTTTAGATGATCTAAATATAATGAGCGAAACTAAAACTACCCATTATTTACAAGAATATTCATTGCGGGACAACATTTGTGCTATCCTAGGTTACGCACCAGGATACATTTAAACACAGACATATTAATATTTGTTATTAGGTCTGTGATTCAATGAACCAAATGGCAATTTTGCTCATTTTTTTAAGTCATGGCATTCTGTTAGTTGTTTTTTTTTAAAAAACTTTTTACACATTTGAATAGTGCAAATAAATTGCTTTACATATTCCTAACTGTTTATTATTTTGTAACAATATATGTATTTAAACCTATGGTAGTACTGAAAACTCAAATTGTACTACCTTTTATTTCAATATCTGACTTTTAATACAAACCCCTGTGGGGTTTTGAAAAACTGAAAGATCGTGCAGCGCGTGCGCTTATCGCCTTGAATGCACACTAGAGCAATCAAATTTATCAGTGAAATGGATGAGGCCGCCACTATTGAAGGTTAGATTTTGTCTCGTCTTTTCGAAGAAACAAAGAGACATAGGTGATGCTTTTCCGGTAGCGGCGGCGGCGGCGGGGTCAACATTCAAGTTTTGCGTTTAGGTCATTTTCTCACAAACTGTATGCACTAAACCTTCAAACGTTGCTTATAGTTGTATCTTGGGTGGTACATCGCAACGTGACAAAGCAAATGTGGAAGTGACCTTGATCCTCCAAGCGAAGGGCAGATAACTTACTAATTGTTAGGTTCATTTTTTGCGTTTAGGTCACTTTTTCACAAACTGTATGCACTAGACCTTTTAAACTTTGCTTATAGTTTTATCTTGGGTGGTACATGGCAACGTGACAAAGCAAATGTGGAAGTGACCTTGACCCTCCAAGCAAAGGGCAGATAACTTAATAATATTTAGGTTCAACTTTTGCGTTTAGGTCACTTTTTCACAAACTGTATGCACTAGACCTTTAAAACTTTGCTTATAGTTGTATCTTGAGTGGTACATCGCAACGTGACAAAGCAAATGTGGAAGTGACCTTGACCTCCAAGCAAGGGCAGATAACCTTATAATTTTTACCTTCAACTTTGGCGTTTAGGTCACTTTTTCACAAACTGTATGCACTAAGACCTTTCAAACTTTGCTTATAGTTGTATCTTGAATGGTACATTGCAACCTGACAAAGCAAATGTGGATGTGACCTTCACCATCCAAGCAAAGGGCAGATAACTTTAATTGTTACATTTACATTTCATTTACTTTCTCATGAACTAGAATTATGCACTAGATGTTCTAAACCTAATTTATAGCTTTATCTTTGGAAAAAAATATATTCTATTTTGACATAGTTGTGTCTTCGGTAGTGCATCTTTTTTTTGGATGCCTGGATTTCATCTATGACCTTGACCTACTTTTTGGAGCTGATGATTTTAAGCTCTACTGGCCAAAGGCCTATATTTTTCATCCGATCTTTACCAAACTTTACCAGATTGTTAATATCAATGAAAGGTCGCACATGTTCGAAAACCAGCCAGATCGGACCAATACCAGCGGAGTTATGGCCCTTGATTTAGTTAAAAATGTTATATTCTGCCTCGTCAATACGATAGGGCTTTCATTTTTCATCTGATCTTTACCAAAGTTTACCAGATGTTTCGCGGGGTTTTTTTATTATTAGTATATATATATTTTTTTTTTTTTTTTTTTAAATAGATATATATATATTTTTATATATATATATATATTTAATTATTTATTTATTGATTTTTCTTCTTTTTTTTTTTAAACATTTATTCATTCATTTATTTATTTATTGATTAATTTTCTTATTTCATTATTTTTTGTTTTAATTTTTTTTTTGGTGTTAACGCCGTGTTAGCAGGAAGCATTGCTGTGCCTATTGCATTTTTTTCCGGTTCGTTGATTTTTGATGGAGTTACGGCCCCTTGACATTTTTTTTTAAATTTCTTGTCGGGGCTACTCCTCCTAAACGCCTTGTTGGATTTCGACGAAACTTGGCAGGAAGCATCGGTAAGCTGTCTAGTTGTGCATATCGCGCTTTTGTTCCAGTTTGCTGATTTATGATGGAGTTATGGCATTTTGACATTTTTACTTTAAATTTCTTGTCGGCGCTACTCCTCCAAAACGGCTTGTTGGATTTCTACAAAATTTGGCCGGAAGCCTCGGTATGATGTCTAGTTGTGCGAAGCATGGTATATCAATGACATTTTACACAAGTGCGAAAACCAGCTAGATCTATTTAGTAACGACATGTTATGGCCCTTGATTTGTTGAAAAATGCTATATTGTATTTTCCTTTGTTAAATCTGTAGTTAATTCATTTTTTATCTGATCTTTACCATATTGGTTTAGAATGTTAATATAACCTCCACCCCACACCCACACACCAACCCCACCCATTTTTATGAAATTTCATTCATAGGAGAAAGTGGGACAAACTAAAAAATGCCCATGCCAGACTAGACACAGCAGACTTATTGCCCATGATTACCAGGTGAGCGATCTAAGGCCATCCTATCCCTGTTGTTTTTGCAATATTTTAAAAAAAATACTGATGGGAATTTTATGTCGACAACCCTTGATATAAGAGCCGTTTTAGCAAGTAGAGCATCCACAGGCCCTCTTGGGCCTCTTGTTTTTAACAGAATGGCATTTTGTTTTTAAACAAATGCACTTAAACGTCATCTCAGCAAACATCTAGGCGAGACAGGTGAATCCACGAATTTCTTGTTTCTTTTACAATGTACGTAATACATGATTGCTACTTTATTAAAGAATTGTTTAGATTTTTTTTCGGCATTTATGCGGTTTTAAACGTCGGTAGTAAATGGCGTAATCCACGAATCGCATTATTGCTTTACGGTAAATTTGCCATTGATTACCGGCGTTTAAAACTCATAAACGCCGAAAAAAATACGCTTCGTGGATTTTTCCATTTAATACCGGCAAAACCGAATAAATAGCGGGGGGAAAAGGCGAATTAATTGTTGTATTTACATTATTTTCCCGTCGCTATAATAGTATCAGCAACACTTATAATGACAACAAAAATGAAAAGAGAAATAACTACTGTCAATGTCTTTTCATGCAGCGGAATATCCATTTTCTGTTAAGACGCACCGGATGCAAGCGCAGTGTCTGCATGCAGTGCGTACAGTTCGTTCACCTCCTTGAAACGGAATAACAACTTTCTATGCGTGCGCAAACGAGCGTAAATAGTCCCACCCACTTGAAAAATGAAGTATATTCGAGATTAAGCGCTATATTGTTTCAAAGGAAAGTATCAAGAAAATGCAAAACATATTAAGTTAATTAAACCAGTTTGCAAAGATTGTATAAAACGGATATCAACTTTATCGATTGTAAAAATGATATATTGCTCTGCAGACCATCTCATCATATCATGTATGCCAACTAGTTAAATAAATTCTAAAATAATGATGGTTGGTTATTTGGTTGAATTGTGGTATACGTTATTTTCAGCACATTTTAGGCTATATATGACGGTCGATTTTTTGTAGTAGTGGCAGACCACCCACTTTTCCCTACAAGTTCATGTAGTGTCAATAATAAATTTCACTGGCCTATATATAGTGATGCGCAAACGCTTGGTCGAGCATTCAGGCCGTATTGCCTGTTGAGAAAATCCCTCTGTTTTAGTCGGTATTCCTTATCGTAATCCTTCCGTAATCGTTACCGTAGTTAGTTGTACAGGTCTAATAGCATTCTGAGTGTATCGATCACAACGATCGGGTAATTGGCGTTTGAGTTATGAGTAAACAATTCCCTAAAGTTAATGTCATATTAGAACGGTAAGCCAAAGGCTAACTAATACAAGCTGTCGTAATATTTGATGGAAAATGTATATCTCCCAATTCCATAGTCTTAAGATGCAAGTTGAATAAGCTTTCCTTATACAAATGGCATGTTGTTTGTTAGCTATGTACGTCAGTGGATTTCGCGATAGTCTGATGAGTTTTAGCGAGCATGGGCCTTAATTTGTTTGACCTTAAGGACTTTATTTGCTCAACCATTACTGCTTCTCCATATCTAAAAGATGCTTTGTGCCAAAAATGAATGTTATTGGCTGATCATTTACTGAGAATATTTTTTTAAATACTTTTTTTACTTCATATATATACTCAGTTGCAAAACAAAGTGGACACTGAGTTTTGTTTAGATTTATTTGTATAAAGTTTTTTTAGACTTAAATTAACAAATATGCCATGTTTGGTACCAAAGTTTTTATCATTCCATTGCCAATATCATGGTGTCATTTGTTTTTCAATAGGTCGAAATTTTGCAAAGTGTTCAGTTTCTTTTGCAACTGAGCAAATGTATAAACATATATGAGATCTAAAAATAACGAACACGTTTGAAATATGATGAGTCAACATATTTAGAATTGTTCGTATATAATGTGTATATAAAACCTTTTGACCTCAAATGCGAACCCATTATTTACCTTACCACGGGGTTTCACTTTTACAGTTGTGTATATAAATGCCATTGGGCTGTTTCATGCCATTATTAAATGTCGTTTGCCTGGGAGTTTCTGAGTGGACAGTTTTTATCTATATAACAATATGTACAAATTTGGCTGTTAAAGAGTTATATTTGCTATATTTAAATACTTAGAAACACGCATGAATTTAAAATTAAAGCAATTTGTGTCTCATATTTAATGAATGAAATACTGATCCTGAACTCATTTCATATTGTATGTTTTGGTTTCTATTTTCAATTCTTAAACATATGAAATATGCTACGGCTACTTCATGCTTTTGAATGATTAACTGTATTGTCGAAGTACCGTTTAGGTCTTTAAGCGGCGAAACAAATAAATGTTTTACTTTGCTAGTTTTACATAAATCAAACGTTCGTTGGTGTTCGTTGTAAAGTGAGGTAATTTTAAGTTTTAAAACTATGGTTCGTTGTTTAGTTATTATGAAAAAGTTATAGCGGATTTTAAAACTTTAAACACAGCACATCCAGTTAATTAAGTTTTACCGTGTCCTTGATAACAAACAAACAAGTATAATGATAGCTGCCTCTCTATTGTAAACTGTAAATGTAAAGAAACATATTGATATAAAACGTTGTTTATCGACAAACGGTTAAAAAATCAAATATCGCCGTTGGAATCCAGACATGTTCTTGATTTGTACGCATACAACTCTAGACACAAGTTATTGTTCAAATGAATAAGTATATCACAATGTTTATGGGATACGACGTAAGCAATATATACGGTATTAGTAAAATAATAAGGTCGGTAATTTGCAAAAAGATAAATGTTCTGGCGGCCAATATTTGACGGTATGTATTTTTGTTTCAGCGTTTGCCTTTCCTATAATAATATATAGTAAAGACAAAAAGCGGGAAAGACGGAGCTGTAGAGCCGTAGTGTCCATTAACCTGTTTATATATCTATCGGCCTCGAGTCCGTTATATACGTACATATCGAAAACACACTCCATATGTCTCGATATACTTACGTACGAACAGAACTTTCATTATATACCATCACGAAAACGTTCTTTGACAAGGAGTAAAGTCTTCTTTTTGATTGCCATGTGTCAAAGTTATTGTTAGAGTCGTGACGTCACATGCTGATTTACCACTGTACTGGTCAGTGGCAAACAAAGGCTTGTGGATACTACTAACAGAATATACCCACTGGTCGTTTCCATATATTGCAATTGCTATACTGAAGAACCTATGATTGGATGTAGGGTGACATATTCGCTTTAACCGCTTTAAATGCTGTATTTTTATACGCACTGGGGAGAAGCCGTTTGTTGCACAACACATACATATCTGAGTTGTTGTATAAGATAAAAGTCGATCTTTAACGCTTCTACATTGTATTTACATTCCAAAGTTAAAACTCATCTTACATCTACCAAAGCCTACCCAAATATCTCCGCACTTTTCCTGTGCAAACCAAAATATCAGTAGTTACGTTCTCATATATGATCATATATTTTACTTTCGGAACAGGCTAAAATATGTGACATGTACTCGTATCTGTCAATTTTTATGGTGATGAACAGCTCTTTTCAGTGAAAAATGAATTGCCGTTATTGATTCATTACAAGTGGATCACTTAAGAATGTTCACTTCCTCAGTAGGCCGCTTATGATATTCCATATTTGAAATTGTGGGTCGTTATGCAGATTGGCAATGCCTCCATGTCTGTTCATGTGTATAATATATTTGATAACTCAAGCTATCATCAAATATAAATATTTGCCTTAAATCAGTGGTTTAGAGCTATATCAAAACAATACTCATAACACATTTTATTTTGATTTTGAAAGCAAACTGTTAAAAGAAACTACATGTATAATCACTGAGACAAAAGCCAGTCTAGTCGTTATGGTGTAATCTAAATCGCAGTGGAGTGCCTTGAACAGGATTTCAAAAGTTACAACATGAAATGTGTGCACGATAAAATAAAACGTATTGAAACGAAAGTAAAATACTTAACATGTACTTCTCCTATGTATGATAATTATTGTACACAGTTATGGCATAATAAACAACAGGAATCAGATGTTTTCACAATACCATTGCTAAAACTAGAGTTCATAAATCCATTATCTATTGTAAACTAATGCTTAACTTGCATAATAAAATGACGAATGCATTAGGTGTATTAGAAATAAGGAATAAAAATGCTAAGTGGGGAAATATAATGTAACTTGAAATACGAAATTTAATTAGAAATTTAATGAATGGATTATGAGATTTATTATTATGATAATTAGTATTAGTATTATTATTTACATATTTAGAACTTTAATAAAAGTCAATAAAAATAGGGAGATCGGAGGGGCAGGGGTGTGCAGCTAATTATATTTATGTTTACTTTCCTCCAGCATGAAGTTCCAGACGTAACAATTGTAATGGGAATGATAAGACACAACGCTCTGCCAAAAATATCGTTTTAACATGTTTTAGATAAATTGTGTGTTATCTGAAATCAAAATAATACAACATATTGGCCGTTTTGTTTAATATCTACGTACTTGCATTAAATTATAGGTTGAATATAAAATAAACATGTTATTATACCGATTGGATAAACCACAAATAGCTGAGCATGAAATAAACATGTTATTATACCGAATGGATCAACCACAAATATACAGAAGCACGCATATGCACTTACTTGACATCTGTATTCCGAAGAGGTATTTGCCTTACTCATTCATCTATCTTTGTGTTTGTCATCCAATTATATTTTTTGTTCCTTCTATCACGTATGACTAGTTTGAACATACTTATACTTCAAGGCTGTTACTATACTGAAAGGAAAAAGAAACGCGACACGACAATTTCCGCTATATATTGTATATACTGCACACTTAATTCCATATATATTCCAAGGAAATCCCATGATGTTTTTTTTAAAAAACAAAGTTGCAGTTAGTTAGAGAAAGGACGCAACTGTGATGTTGTAGACGTCTTAATCACAGTACACGTTGTAACAAGAAATGCATAAATTTTGAAGTTCCTCTTTGAAAAATATGTAACGTAAATTTCATCCTAAGCTTGCTCACATGCTTGAGCCAAACGCGTACTCTGCCAATAAAAGCTTGCTCACATGCTTGAGCCAAACGCGTACTCTGCCAATAAAAGCTTGCTCACATGCTTGAGCCAAACGCGTACTCTGCCAATAAAAGCTTGCTCACATGCTTGAGCCAAACGCGTACTCTGCCAATAATGAAACTTTGCAGGAATACTATTTGCTGTGTTACGTGTTGTTTAAGTGTTTTTTCCGAAAGGAAAGATCTTACGTAGCCATGTACCATTCGATTAACTGCAGCATATTGTACATACAATATATAGTGGACATTCCCGTGTCGCGTTTCTTTTTCCTTTCAGTATAGTATTCTCTTTTAGACGGCGAGCACCCCTGGTGTCACTTCTGTGGATGATTTAGGATGCGATCTAGATATAGCAATTATGTCTTCAAATGTCTTTTCACATATTTATTGTTTCTAGTTGTAATTCGTTGAAGATGTTTACAATTTATTTTGTATGTTTCACTATATGTTACGGACATAATCTATGTTTCCACTGATCATCGATCACATTATAAACATGTTCAAAATATACAAAAAATAACGCACATAGAAATGACAAACGATTGGTCATTAAGGTGAGTTAAAATGTGTGGTACATGAATGTGTGGTTAAATTGAATGAATCTTAGAAGCATAGCAACTAATTTCAAAAGAAAACATTCAGTAGAAACCAGCTGTCGTTATTTAAACATGGTTTATTTATACTTGTTTAGCCATTCTGAGAATGTATATTCTTTAATATACAACAGTTTGATTATAATGACCAGTGAATGGATATATACTTGTTGGAATAGCCTGGATATTATGGTTGCTTAATGGATATCGACTGGTTGGCATGGATTGACTGTTATGGCCACTGAATGGATACAGACTGGTTGGCATTGTTTTTTGTTTGATACATACTTAATGAAATTAATCTGCTTGAGATAGTTTGCTTGTTATGATCACTTATACAACTGGCAATCTGAATGTGGTGATAAGAATGCCAGCGGGGAAAATGGCAGACAGCGAAGATGTGGTCATAGTTTAAGTGATAATTGATTCCATAAGCCCTGTATTTCTAATCTGGGGCTTGACCATGGTCATCCTTTGTTAGAAACCATCTTCATGGTAGAGGTGTAATAGATATTTTGGTCAGTGTCTGGAACTGTGATGCGCAATTTACAGTCATTATTGATCGATTGGAATTCTTCAAGTTGTACACTCCTTTAACTAAAGAAGGCATAAACTAAAAGATGGAGTCTACAACTGATACTACTACTACTACTACTACTACTACTACAACTACTACAGCTACTACCACCACAACTGCTACTAATATTACCAATACAACCTCTACTACTACGGCTACTTCAGCTGCTACTTATACGTTTACTACTAAAATCAGTAATATGACGACAGTTTCTACTACTGATAATAGTATTACTACTATTACTGCTGCTACTAGTACTACTACTACTACTACTACTACTACTGCTACTAGTACTACTACTACTACTACTGCTGCTACTACTACTACTACTACTATTACTGCTGATACTAGTACTACTACTACTACTACTGCTACTAGTACTACTACTACTACTACTACTACTGCTGCTGCTACTACTACTACTACTACTACTACTACTACTACTACTACTTAAATGTTCTGTATTTCTGCACAGAAGGAAGATATCTTCTTGGTTTGTACCAAGTCCAATTTTTAGTGTAGATATATGGTCATATATTAGCCTCATACCGTACCAAAAACACATCAAAGTGCTACACTGTGTCAGCAAAACTTCAATTCTATTACTTATTAACACTAGTCCACGTATATACACATACGAAGGTACTTGAGCTGCTTCGGGATAACTGAAATTTACAGCTATCCCCATATGTCACCAAACACCAAACAAATTCTAGTTAAACTGCTATAAAACCTATATTCGTTTTTAAATTTCAAAAAGTTGCCAGTTGAATGTGCATTACTTAAATAAATGGCTTATTCTTTCGTACATATGTTCGTCGGTCGATTTCGTGCTGCTCTGGTGAGATTTTGAGATAAGGGGCCGTAATGTGTTTGCCCTTTTGGACTTTATTTGCACAAACATTACTGATGCGCCATATCTCAAAATGTTTTGTGCCAAATTTGCGCCAAATATGAATGTTATTGGCTGATCATTTTATGAGATTTTTTTTTTTAATTTTGTTATATCTGTAGATAAAAATATGGGATCTCAATGTATTGCGAGCATATCTGAAAAATGAAGTGTCGACTTGTTCTTACATGTTCAACCTCTTTTAAAAACAATCGTTTGACCTTAAATGCAAAGCCATTCTTTACCACAGGGTTTCTCATTTACAACTGTGAATATCAATGTCTCTGAGATGGCATTAGTGAATGCCGCTTGTCTACGAGGTTCTGAGTGAACCTTATTTGTATATAACACAATAAACAAACATGGGACTTATATGACCATTTTTACAACGAGAACTTCATTTTAATAAACTTGATAGTTTGGTATAAGGATACTCTTAGGAGAAAAGCTAACTGCAAACTTTGTCAAAACATGTCTAATTTAATTGTTCTTTGGAATAATATTGGTATGCATTACGTGGTCAGAGTATTAACTTTCACACCCCATCCAACCCCTTCACCAAGAGGTAAAAAAAAGGGGGTGGCTGGGGTATGAAATAAAACCTTAATTTCAGCGTAGTTAGTTGGAATGTTGTAAAAATTAAAACATTTCATAGGTAATTTTAAACAGGTTATCGCATTCTTTCAGTAAAACATGTTTTAAACGTGTTTTATTGTCAAAATATCTGTTATGAAATCTACCAGTATAATCTTTCCCATTGCTTAATGAAATTAAGGCGGGACCACGTAATGGGTTTCGACTTTAAAACTCTATCTGGAAGTTATTACTCTACTTTTTCCATATCACACCTGCTATCATCCCGATATTTCAATAGCAACACCTACGGACCTTGGTTTTGATATTATTCCGGAGTTGATATCAGGTATGATGTGGGAAAGGGAGATTTCTAATTTATTTATCATTAAACTACTGAGTACTGAAAAAAAGAAGCAAAATATTTTCTCTTTGTTTTCTTTTTATATGTTTCGTTATTAAATTTGGAACAAAACGCTCGATTCAGGTAGGTTTTTGTTTCATAACTTTCTTTATATTTAACTTTTTATTTTAGTAAAGCGCACACACCTCTAAACAGTGGTTTTCCTCCGCCGCAAACGCGTATTTCGATTCATATAACGATAGACTTTCTAAGATTAGCCCTCCCAAAGTATTGAAAATGAAAGAAAGCGTACTTGACCATGAACATTTGGAAGGGCTAATCTCAAATGTACTTGGTGAATCGAAATACCGTTTGCGACAAAAGAAAGAGGTCATTCTGAAGAGGGATGTGCACTTAGCTGAACAAAAAGTGTTAAATATTAAGAAAGTAACTAAGCAAAAATACATCTGAATCGAGCGCTTTGTTAACAATTTTTTGCCGCCGTGAACTCGATAAAAGTGACCAGAGTTTCCAACGTCCTTTTCCATGCATCCATTTTATTTTGTTTGTTTGTATGGTGTTTTACGTCATTTTTACGTAATTTTCAACACATGTGAGGTTATATATGACGGTCGATATTTTTGTGGTTGAGGCAGACCACCCACTTTTCCTGGGTAGAACCAGTACTGTAAACCTCTCGCCATCCGTAAGAATCGACACTTCCTCACTTACAAATCGAGCTCAGTGGGATTCGAAGCTGTAGCGGTGAGAGGCGAAGGTTTACTACGCAACGTCGTTAACCATTCGTCCACGGAGAAGCTTGCATCCATTTTAACGGTAATAAAATTTAAACGGACGTAAGTGATGGCCTGTACGTTAATGATTATCATCCCGCACAGGTTATCACTCGCAAATAGCGGGTGATAACATGCGCGGGGAGATATGGATTACACATCATGTGTCATATCATGTGGTACAAAAACGACGTATCAGGGGTAATAACACTATAGTTTTAATGATAAATACAGTTATTTGACAGCTCATTGGAATTGGATTCAGAGGCTATATATGGAAAACTTTGACAGCTGTATTTACTATACATCACTATATCCTACTTGTTTTCTTCAAATTATTCAAATAAAGTAGCCTAGGGTAAGAATGACATCGTCCCTGGTGTACGAAATGTGTACACAGAGATTTTTTTTCTCAAGAACTATTGGCATATTTTGACATATCGTTTTCCAGAACTAGTCAGCATATATTAGACGACTAAATAAAATATCCGGATAAATAGGACAAATTGTAAAAACATATTTTTATTTTAGTTATTTTCCGAAATGATCGTCATCTTCTAGTATATCAAATTAAGACGCTGTGTTGAAAATTCCATGATCTCGGTTGTTTAATAATATGTGTTCGTAGATATATATTTATATATATACTAATAAAAAATAAGTTTAGATATTAAATAACTTTACAAGTAATTGACATAGTTATCAAGTATATGCAGAACATTCTTTTCAAACGATAATTAAGTGTGAGAGTGGGGAAGCTATATATATTACTTTACTAGCTCTACAGAAATTAAAAGAGCGTTGGTATTTCAATGTTCGTAAAGTGACGTAATTTTAAATTTTAAAACTTTGGTTCGTTGTTTGGTTATAATGAAACGGTTATTTTTAATAATACATTGCAGCTTTTATGACTTTAAAGCCAAACCATTTATTTAATTAAGTATTACCTTGTCCTTGAAAATAAACCAATATATTGATAGATAACTGTAAATGTGTAAAGAAACATATTGATATTCATGTTGCTTATCGAAAACAGGTTAAAAAATCAAATATCGTCGTTAGAATCCAAACTTATTCTTAACTGGTACGTATAAAAAGATAAACACAAGTGATTGTTCAAACGAATAAGTGTATCGCAATGTTTGTGGGATACGACGTAAGCAATATATACTGAAAGGAAAAGGAAACGCATAATGGGTATTTTCGCTATATATTGTATGTTTAATATGCTACTGCTAATTGAATGGCACAGGGCGACATTAGGCCTGTGATTTCGGAAAGAAGGTTTAAACAGCACCGAACACACCATTAGTTACCCATTTAAAGTTTCATTATCGCCACAATGAGCATTTGGTTCAAGCAGGTGAGCAAACTTAGGCTTTAAACGTTGCAATCTCTTAACATTAAACACAATACTGAAATGGCTTGACTTTTTCAAGCAAAACTTCAACATTTACGAATTTCCTGTAACAAAGTATACTTTGATTAAAAGTTCTACTACATGAAAGAGTTGTTCTTTCTGTAATTAGCTGTATCCCCTTTTTGTACAAAACACGTTGAGATATATCTGGAATAATTACGAGAAATTAGGTGTATATAATAGTGTGGTATAGGCAATTTGTGAGTATGCGTTTCTTTTTCCTTTCAGCATATAACGTATTCGTGAAATAATAAGGTCGATAACTTGCAAAAGATAAATGTTCCGGCGGCCAATAGTTGATGGGTATGTATATTTCGTCTTAACGTTTGCTATTCTATAATAATGTATAGCATAGACAAACGAGTTTAAGATGGAGCAGTCTAGAATTTGTGTCCATTAACCGAATAGCCGTGTGGCCTACATCACGCACGTTTCGCCTGCTCCAATCTGTTCATAGGATTAAGCTCCCTTAGTTACACGTTTACATATAAAACATATGTGTATTTTATACGAAAGGCAACGATTGACCGTGACATACGCTGTTGGATCAATAGGCCGATGTGGCAACCATAACCCTAAGGCGACATCGTACAACCCCACGCACAAACGCACACCTTTACACACGCACGCACAAAATTGTTCGGTAAAACAACCTGTTTAGCGAAAATAATGCAATAGGGTTTGCTACACTACCAGTCAAAAGTTCAGTTAAGCAATTCAACGCCAGTTTTGTTCAGTACTTTCACGTGAACGCAAAGCAAATTATCATGACCGATTGATATAAAACAATGACAACATCGCGGGCCTTGTAACAAGCAAGAATAATATCGGATCACATAGCAATGTATTTACGAAATTGTTCCAAGTCTCACGGTCTCTCGCTCGTCTCTTGAGACATGCCTTATACACATATTATCTGCTGAATTTCGTCTTAATAAAACCAAGTGGAATTTTTATCTCAAAATGGATTAGAAATCTTTATCCATTTTTATGGTAATGAACAGCTCTTTTCAGTATAACAGTGAATTTCCGTTATTGATTCAATACAAACAGATCACTTAGGACAGCTCACTTCCTCAGTTGGCCGCTTAGGAGGATTTGTTTTAAAAATTGTGCAATGAAATGTAGATTGACTATGTGTTCATGTGTATAATATTTTAGCTAACTCCAGATATCGTCAATAGTCTGCATTAAGTTCTCTTTGAAATATGTTCACAATAGAATAAAACGTATTGAAATGTAACATGTTCTCCTGTGTATGATAATTGTACGCAGTTGGTAGTATAATAAGTAGCAGTAACCCGATGTTCTCACAATAAAATTACTGAATGTAATAAACTGTAGTTCATAAATTCATAATATTCTAAAATAATGCATAACTTACATAATAAAATGAAGAATGTATTAGATGTATTAGAAATAGAGAATAAAAAACGAAGGAGGTGAAAAAGAACGTAATTTGAAATATGAAATTCAAATTGAAAATATGAGAATAAATTTAAATTATTATTGCTATTATTATTTACTTCTTTAGAAATCGTCTTTGGTAATAAAAATGGGGAGTTCAGGAGCAAATGCGACACGGGAAAAGTGAGTAGCAGGGTAGCTGTTTTTGAAATTCAACTTGAGTCTACTTTCCCCCAGAATGAGTGTTCCAGACGTAACATTCGTACTGGGAATGATAAGACACAACGGTCTGCCAACTAACGTTGTTTTACGACGTTTTAGATCAACTGTGTTATCTTGAAATCAAAATAATACAACATCTTTACCGTTTTATTTAATATCTACGTACTTGAGTTATAGGTTGAACATGAGATAAACATTTTATTATTCCGAATGCATCACACTTCTAAATCAAAATATACATAGCGCACGCAAATGATCTGTAGTCTGAAGAAGCAAGTTTTCCTTAGATATTCATCAACATATTTATTCTGCCAGAGTCGTATGGAATACTTAAAGCTATAGAGTCTGTATATCAATCGATTTCTTCTTTGTAGGCGTGTCTTTAGTTCACCAGCTCATGTCTAAATCGGGTATTTAAGCGAGCAAATATAACGCAGGACATCATTTATTGTATAGACATCGACCAGTGCACATCGTACCTGCAAACAGGTAACATTATGATTTAAAGAGACAAAAAAGCTCTCTTTCGGGACTCGAACACACTACCTTCTGATATCAAGTCTGGTGCTCTATCCACTGAGCTATAACGCCTCTTGACAAAATGGTATACTAACTACTATTTATTAAGAGGAAAAATAACTTAATCTATTTGAACGCAACTCAATATGAATCAATAAATATATAGTCCATCTTGTCGCACGTAGAAATTAACATTGCCTGGTGTAATATTGTATGTTATCAATATGAAACTAATATTCCGCTTCAAAACAACCATGTCTCGACGTGTTATTTAGCATTTGATGAGTTTGTATGTGCGCTAGTTACTATGAAATGCCTATTTCGTGTTAAAAATGCTACAACATACCAATAACTAGCCGTGGTCTAGTTGTTAAACGTACATCCATCAAAACTTAAAAACGCAACGTCTGTGATTCAAATCCCGTTTCGGGCAATACTTTTGTTTTATCACATATATTCTGAAGCCGTATATTTATCGATGTTACCTGTACGAAGGCTAAACAGAAATGTGATATTTTACGCATCGATTTCAGCCTTATATACCGACTATTGGGATGTCCGTTGATTTGAAACTACTTCACACGTAACTCATTCATATTCATGAGTTATTACCAGTTAAAATAGGGACTGTGTAGCTTGAAGGGTATGATGCAGATAAAGACATCAGTTGGTTTATTATACGTTACAGGAAAAAAGCTAAAACCTTTCACAATTTTATTCAGTAAACAGTCATAAGTACTGCGGCTGGAGTGTTTGATTTGAGCAAATTCATATTAAAAGGTCAAATCAGTACAGTTATTGTTCATTTTATAACGACTTACTTTAAATCATCATTAACAAATTTACTTTAATTTTGGTCTATTGCAACACTATAGATGAGGCGGTCGGCCATTTTGTATGGAAAGACGGTTGGCTTTTTCAAATTTTAAAATATAACATTATTTCCCCTCCTGTTGTTCCTTTTCCTTCAATCGTGTACCATTCCATGCCTTCTGTATTCTTTCACTCGAATCCTCGCATATTCCTCATTCAGTGTATACTTCAAGACGGTTACTATTACACACTTTTAGACGAGGGTAGCTTCTGGTGTCACTTCGGTAAATGATTTCGCTTGATATCTAGATACAGACATCATGCTAAAAAGTGTCCTTTAACACTTTTATGGTTTGTGTTTGTGTTTGTGTTTGTGGTTTGTGTTTGTGGTTTGTGTTTGTGGTTTGTGTTTGTGGTTTGTGTTTGTGTTTGTGGTTTGTGGTTTGTGTTTGTGGTTTGTGTTTGTGGTTTGTGTTTGTGGTTTGTGTTTGTGGTTTGTGTTTGTGGTTTGTGTTTGTGGTTTGTGTTTGTGTTTGTGTTTGTGGTTTGTGTTTGTGGTTTGTGTTTGTGGTTTGTGTTTGTGGTTTGTGTTTGTGGTTTGTGTTTGTGGTTTGTGTTTGTGGTTTGTGTTTGTGGTTTGTGTTTGTGGTTTGTGTTTGTGGTTTGTGTTTGTGGTTTGTGTTTGTGTTTGTGTTTGTGGTTTGTGTTTGTGGTTTGTGTTTGTGGTTTGTGTTTGTGGTTTGTGTTTGTGTTTGTGTTTGTGGTTTGTGTTTGTGGTTTGTGTTTATGGTTTGTGTTTGTGGTTTGTAGAAGATGTTTTTACTTACGTTTGTACTTTCTCTAGATGTTACGGACCATAAAAGAGTTTCCATAGATCACAGACCACCATATCAACATTTCAAAAGGTATAAACATAACCGCACAAGTATAAATGATAGGTCGTTAAAGGTGGTTTAGAATGACTTTATCTTTTAATGCAGTGAATCAGCATCTTAGCATCAAATGTCAAAAGAAGATGAACCCGGTAGAAACCAATTATTCTCATTTAAGCATGTTTTAGTTATATATTGTTCTGCAATTCTGAAGATGTATTTTCTATGATAAACAGCCGTTTAATTAGTATGAGTATGTAATGCAGTGTGGACTGATTGGCATGGATTGATTGTTATGACAACCCATTGGATATAGACTGGTTGATTGTTAAGAACAATTAGTGGAATTGGACAGGTTGTCATACTTTGATTGTTAAGAACACTTGGTTGAATTGGACAGGTTGGAACTTTTTAACTGCTATGATCACTTAACTAAGTTATGAGCAGTTAAGACTGGTTGAGATGGTTGGCTTGTTATGACCACTTATAATACATACTGAAGAGGGGATCCCTTGGAAACAGCAAACACAAACAAGAGAGAAAAGTAACAGGCTCGGTTTTATTGACTCTGCTCATGGATGTAATATAAGGTGTACCACGTCTCATGCCCTCTGGCAGCGGTGTTCTACATTGAAGCTCCAAAGATTGAGCTTGATGATCCCAAAGGATAAAACTGACAATTCCTATCTTTGCCTGAATGTAAGAGATAACAATGCTAGCGGAGGAAATGGCAGACATAGATATTGTCATAGTATAAGTGATATCTGATTCAATTAAGCCCTGATGCCAGTCTTAATTATATGTGGCTTGACCAATTTCACTCTTTATTTAGAAACACGCCACCTACATGATCGTTTTATCTTCACAGTAGGGGTGTAATATATTACGGCCATTGTCTGGAATTGCTATGCGCTATTGTACTTAAAGTCATTATTGATCGATTGGTATTCGTCAAGATTTACGCTCAGATAACTGACGAAGGCATATTGTTAAGATGGAGTTGCGTTTACGTCTACTCTACTACTCTGTTATAACTACTACGTCTGCTACTACTACTACTACTACTAATAATAATAATAATCTATCTAATTGTCTGGTCATAATTTAACAATAATTGCAATCAGTCGAACATTTAGATAAAACAAGCAATTCGATTGGTTTAGGGATTATATTACGCAGAGGTATACTTATTAGTTCTACACAGGAATAAGTTAGTGGTCTGCCTCCACCGCTAAAAGTAGACGTTCACATATAGCTTAAACTGTGACGAAAACGACGTAAAACACCATTTAACCATCTTTTATGGACTCCGTGCCAGGCTGTGTTTTACTCAAGGTCTGTCCAAGTATATTTGTAGACCGAATTCCCAAAAAATAAAACACAACCTGTGTTGATAGGCGTCGGTGTCAATTTTATAAATAATTTGTTGCAGACGATTAACCATGCAAATTAGTTGTCACTATAGTCTCGTCTCGCATGTCGTCTGATGGGAAATTAGTTGTCACTATAGCCTCGCCTGTCGCCTGATGGAAAACTAATATTCGCATTTCCTTGATACTGCAAACTCGTATGGCGTATTTTCTTACTGTCAGACGGATATAGGAACGAAGGAATATTGACGTCTTAAGTGTTGAACTGTAAGGAAATGACTTCCTATTGTCTAACACATCTTCCTATTAAGTTGTCTCGTATTGTTAAAAATGTGTGCTATGCTGCCTTCATTTAAACAATACCTCCGTGGTCGAGAGAGTAAAGACGCTGAGGTTTATGCCTCCTCGCCTCTCACCTCTGCGGATTCTATCCCACTGGAAGCTCGAATTGTAATTGTAATTTAGAAAGTGTAGATTATTTCGAAGGAAGGAAATATATAGTATTGGTTCTACCAAGGAATATGTGGGTAGACACACCTACACCTCTATAAATCGACGACACACATGGCCTAAAGATGTGTTGAAAGATAACTTTATACACCATCATTCAAACAATTCATTTGTACACTTATACAGAAATTATTCTAGTGGCGTTTATTTGAAGTCGCGTTTACTTTGGTGATATACAATACATATATTTAAAAGTTATATGCCTAATTGCAATTGATCAATTCGACGAAAATTAATAGTAAATTAACTGAATTAAAAGATACCTGAACTTGGACAACTGAGTGTATTTGTTATATCGAGGTGGATTAGACTAGGCAATCAAACACCATGCCCATCCTTTCTGTGCTATATTATTTAGAAAGAAACCATGCATGTCTTGCATGACTAATGCATTACGAGTTTCACAAACTTTCTCGTGATGTGGCGTGATATTTACTTCAGATACAGGTCTGTGTCTTCAATTCTCATAGGTCGCATTTTAATGAGTTTCCTTAGTTTTCGTTTTCCGTTGCTTGTTCAAAACATCACTGAGACAGTAATATATACTACTGAAAACACACGCCTCTATTGTACGCACCTTTATTGACATATTTGCATGTTTCGTGTATTTTATTGTACAGTGCATAAAATTGAAATCTTCATTCATAAAATAATTCCAATTGCCAAATAGTTTACGTTATACATTTGACAGCATTTTTCATCATTTTGAAGGATTTCTCATTGTCCCTGAATTATTTTTTTAAATTTCAATCACCAAATTAATGGTGATCCATTTATTTACCCCGTGATAGGTTTGTGAGGGTTTGTGAGGGTCAGGGTGGGCCACCCCTCAGCAAACCGTACAGTTATATGATAGAATATGCATCAAATATGTATTTAAATATAATACAACAAATATTTACAGAAACTAGACTAAACTAGACTAAATCATATCTTAATATAGACATAAACAAATGGGGAGTTTTTTCCTCTTTTACGATTTCAGAATGAGTGCTAATATGAATATTGCCCAAATTTTTTAAAGGGAAGCATTCCAATATGTATATATTTCGAAATATCTTCAGTGGATAATATGTCATGATTGGCATGTATCCCTTTAAAACTTAGAAGACTTTCAACTTCACAATCTTCAAATGATAAAATTTATTTATTTATTATTTTTTGCATTCATTCTAAAATTTCAAACAAACTTTTTCTTTTTAAAAAAAATGTGGATAATTTACATATATATTTATATTGAAAGACAGTTATGTTACATAGACACTCACAATATTAGAACAATGAGACATACATGTGCTGCTTTCTCTGTCCGATATGTTTATCTTTCTTTATACCAGATCTATGTAATATCTCCACTGAGTTTTCTTATTATATTCTGGGAAAAAATAGTTGTGGAGAAAAATACATATATAAAAATAAGAAGAAGATGTGTCTATGGAGATGTGACTCTTCATTACTCAACAGTGGGAAACATAGTGCAACAATATATTTACAAGTAAGATCAATTTCTGGTGTTTTTGTCATTCAAGTAACATTATAGTATTGTCAATATTTAAATAATATAACTTTCGATATGAATCTTCGACGACCAAATTATGGACATTAAATATTCAACCTTACTAAACAATGAAAACATATGGACACTGGACATTCGACCTAAATTACCAATGTCTAAGTCCAAAATATGCACGCTGGTGGGATATTCGACCGCAGTCACCAAATACCAACTTGTGGATATTGAATATTCGACCTTGCCAATGTAAAACATGTGGATACTGGATATTCGACCTAAATTATCAATGTCTGAATTCGAAAAATATATTTTTGGATCTCTAATATTCATAGTCAAAATATCGACATTTCATATCCGACCTATATCTCCAAATGTCCTAGATATGGATATTCGATCTGCATTTATTTTATCGGATTCATGACATTGGACATTCCATCTGAAGCTGTTTAATCTTAAACGTTTATAACTTTATAAACACGGTATATGGCTGTCTAGTGTATGCTTACGATCACTGATTGACATATGCCTAGATTAGCTCTGAATGCGTTGAGTGAGCAAAAGTCAACTTTGCAGTTGTTTCTCGTATTGTGCGCTGGCTATAGCAGTGACTTATCAAAAACAGTGACTTTAAGTCTCGTTCTGACATATTTTCAGGAAGAGACGTTGGTACTCTCTGGTTCTGGCATCATTCTGCAGTATGCATTCATCTGGAGCTGTCAATATTTACCAGACCATGTTGTATCTTATACAGCAATATGAGTCTACTGTTTTTCTGTCTTCACGACTGTCCCATTGCTGCCTATTGACCATTACAATGGCACACCCAGGGGTTCTGCTCGAGTAGGTATTGAACGCGCATATTGCTGTTTCTTGATTCTCTAGTGCTCAATATCCTTTTGATGATGTGCACTACATACAGTTGAAGCATAATCGAAGGACTGGCCGAACCATTAGGGTGTAGGTTGCAGCTTTAGTGGTACAGTGATTGAAGTTACGGCGTAGAAAGCCAAGGTTACTTTCCCAGATGTTTTAGCTCAGTGTGTAAACCATTATGAATCATGTGTGGTAATGACTCCCAGGTTCTTGCTAGCCTCAGCTATATCTAGACTTTGAACATGGAGGAGAGTATGTTTGTATTATCCCTTTACGGTTAGATTGTGTTATACGGATAACGTTACATTGTTTTAGAATTAAATCACATCATCCCTGACTTCTCCAACTGCTCTAGTATTGTCAGATCGTGTTTTAGTAGGTCGCTGTCATGTAAGTGTTCTGCTCGGAAGAGTCATTAGCAAAGAGACTAGTGTCGGATGATTTCCATGAGTCGGTATATTACTGAGATAGGGCAGCAATAAATCTGTCTCACCCACAAAAATGTCGACCTATATGGCCAAACATTTGCTAAAATCGACGTAGAACACCATTCAAACAAACAGAAAAACATGCCGATATTGCATATCACCGTGTGCATAAGTTATACCAAAACATTTTGGTTTCTGCTGGTCAAAATAACCTACCCTAAACCTCAAATTGAAAACTACACTTTATATTACTCAGAGAGTGTCGATTTTTACGAATGCCAGAGGTATACTTATTAGATCTACTCAGGAATAGTTGTTGCTCTACCGCCACCACTCAAAATAGACCTTCATATATAGCTTATACCGTGATGGAAACGACGTAAAACACCATTGAACCATATGTTATGGACTCCATGCCAGGCTATGCTTTACTTAATGTCTGTCCAAGTATATTTGGAGACCGAATTCCCCTAAAAATAAAACACAACCTGTGTTGATAGTCGTCGGTGTCAATTTTATAAATAATTTTTTGCAAATTAGTTGTCACTATAGTTTCGCCTGTCGTCTGATTAAAATTTAATAATATCTATATAGTCTCGCCTGTCGTCTGATGGAAAAATATTATTCGTAATAGCAAGATACTGCAATCTGGTATGGTATATGTTCTTACTGTCAGGCGAATATAGGAACGATGACATATTGACGTCTTAAGTATTGAACTGTAAGAAAACGTTTTCCTTTTGTCTAACACATCTTCCTATTAAGCTATGGCATGCCTGCTATGCAGCCTTATCATAACTTCTTTACCCATAAAATACATTGTATGACCTCACGAACTTCATTTAAACAACGCAGCCGTGGTCGAGAAAATACACAGACTGAGTGTAAAACCTTCAAGGCGCTCACCGCTACGAATTCCACTGGTAGTTCGAATTTTAAATGAGAAGTATCGATTTTTGCGGATGATGGGAGTATATAATACTGATTCTACCCAGGAATATTTGGAGGGTCAGCCTTATCCACTAACATTCGACCGTCACACATGGCTTAAATGACTATGTCGCGAAATGACATTAAACACTATTCAAACACCTTTGAACAGACATAGTAGATATTATTCTTGTGGCGGTCATTTAACGTCGCGTCTACTTTGGCGACATACCGTAACTTTGGTGATATACCGTAACTGTATTTAAATGTTAAATTCCTAACGGCGCTTGATACATATCAACACAATTAATGATATGTCAATAACTAACTCATACTTAACTAGGTCAACTAAATGTACTTGTGATTGTGAGGTGTTTCAGCGGGGTAATCGGACACCATGTCCATCTTTTCTGCACGTATATATTTTCATCTTTAGAAAGAAATCATGCATGTCTTGCATGACTAATGCATTACAAGTGTCAAAAACGAGCTCGACATGTGGCGTGATATTTACTTAAGAAGCAGAGTTGGACTGATTATTAATTTATAATATCAAGTATCCCCATTTTAGACATTGGTGATTGAGGGTGAATATCTAATGTCCACATTTTGGACTGGTTATTGGGGTCGAATATCCATTGGCCATAATTTGGACTTGTGATTAAATTAGATTACTTTGACCTATTTTTGAAAATACAGTTTACTTACATTCACTAACCCACTTTTGACTTACTAATGAGATCACTCATTTCCAGTATTCAAGGATTCAAACAACACAATAAATGCAATAGCAATACATGAGCTATTCATCAGAGTTACATAAATCAATTGTTGTTGTTTTTACCCAGTTTTAATTCTGACAGCTTACATTCCCAGCGAGGACGGTAATTTGATTGCTGAATGATAATTTGATTTTGTAAAGTGTAATTTCGGAATAAGCCACTTATATATAGACAGACGTAACATACGTAACGAGCAGATTGTCGACATATGTCGAGTTGCCTCGGGGATGTTTGTCTGGATACTGATTCTAGTGTTGAAACAAAAATGTGACACATTTTGAAAGAAATATAACTCTTCTATTGGCAAATAAATGTCAATTTCTATAACTTTAATCCAAATTTACAAGCAATAATGAATATAAAATATGCCAAATACAAAGAATACAAATGGCATGTAAAGCAGTCAATTGACATGCAAGATCCAACAAATACAAATGACATTTACAATGCATTCATATAACACGTAAAATACAAACTACGTAAAGCAATGCAAATGCCTAGTGCATACAAGTAATATGAATGGCATGTTATATATAAAAAATACAAATGGCGTGTAAAATACAAAGCATTTAAATGGTATGTAATATACAAAGCATACAAATGTCATGTAAGACACAAAGCATTTTGATGATATGTAAAACACAAAGCATTCAAATGTCATGTAAGATATAAACCATGTGTACATGTCATATAACATATAACGAATACACATGCCATGTGCTATTCTAAGCATAAGTAATATACAAAGCATTCAAAAAAGGAGGTTTGAAAGTCGAGCAAGAAATGTAGTTTTCACAGACCACAGTCAACTCACAGTCAACTAAAAACATGCATTAAAACAAATAACAATTACAATGTTTCTCGTATCCAATGTCATGTAAAAACATAATGTATGAAAAGAAACATTTGGAAGTCGTTGAACAGAATAAATACAATAAATATTGCAGTCTCGATGTGGTTGAGAAGCTTCTTGATCAGTAATAACAATTGTTTGCTACCGTTTACGTCCTCTATCCCCGGGTTGAGCAGAAGTCAATATTTAAAACGTCAATAGTATAGACATCTGAGTCATCACAAAGATGGTATTCATATGACGTTGAACATGGAACCTTCAATGAGGTGTTTTCACACCATTCCGTGGCCAACGGCGTATGGTCCCAGTTTCTAACAAAACGCTTCGACCTCAACTAGAAAACAATGGATGAAATAAACCAAATGGTAATTAGTTGGGCGCAGACGTTATGAAGCCTACGTATCACAGGTAACAGTCAAAATATTAAATCAAGAACAGGCAATATACGGGTGATTAAACAGTACCTTTAAAGGCTGGAGTAGTGGAACCACCTATTCAAAATTAAAGTAAAAAAAAAATGGAAATCGTTGAACAGAATAAATACAATAAATATTGCAGTCTCGATGTGGTTGAGAAGCTTCTTGATCAGTAATAACAATTGCTTGCTACCGTTTACGCCCTCTAGCCCCGGGTTGAGCAGAAGTCAATATTTAAAACGTCAATAGTACAGAAATCTGAGTCATAACTAAGATGGTATGCATATGACGGTGAACATGGAACCTTCAATGAGGTGTTTTCACACCATTCCGTGGCCAACGGCGTATGGTTCCAGTTTCTAACAAAACGCTTTGCCCTAAACTAGAAAACAATGGACGAAATAAACCAAATGGTATTTAGTTTGGCGCTGACATTATGAAGCCTACGTATCACATGTAACAGTCCAAAGATTAAATTAAAAAGCAGGCAACATACGGGTGATTAAAGAGTACCTTTAAAGGCTGGAGTAGTGGAACCACCTATTCAAATTCAAAGATCGGAATAAATAACAGTTCTGACTGCAAGCACGGGAAGATGTTTTACGACCGTAACACTGCTCAGGCAACGATACTGTGATATATAAAAAAGTATGAAAAAAGAAATTTCGAAATCGTCGAACATAATAAATACAAAAAATATTGCTGTCTCGGTTTGATTGTTCATGAACTGTAGTGAAAAGTGCTTGTTACCGTTCACGCCCTTTAGCCCCGGGTAGAGCAGAACTCATTACTGAAGAAATTTGAGCCATCCCAAAGATGATATGCATATGACGGTACCATACAAATGACTTATACGATACAAAGCATACAAATGGCATTTAAAATAGAAAGCATACACAGGTCATTAAAGACACAATCATACAAATGTCATGTAAAAAAAGAACAACATACAAAGGTCATGTAAAATACACCATACAAATATCATTTAAAATGTCAGGATCTTATATCAACATGACTACAATCTCATATCATCACTAACGTCTGGTTTACATCAACAGGAGAAGATTTGAAATCAATATCGATGGATCTCATATCACATCGAGATTCAACAGCGAGAATATGTTATATCAACATAGAAAGAACATAGAGAACATCGAAAATATCTTATATGAACATCAACAAAATGTCATATCAATATGGAGATCGCATATCATCGTCGAGGACATTCAGTAAATCTCCTCTCATCGTCAAGAACATCGGGAAAACATGACAACAATCTTCTATCAACATCGAGCACAACGCGAAGATCTCATATCAACACCGAGAAAATTCGTATCAACACCGAGAAGGAAGATTTTATATCAACATCAAAATATAGAAGATCTCATATCAGCATGGAGAAGATCTCATATCAACTTGGAGGATATTTCATATCAACATGGAGGAGATATCATATCAACATGCAGTAGATCTCATATCAACATGGAGGAGATATCATATCAACATGCAGTAGATCTCATATCAACATTGAGGATATCTCATATCAACATGCAGTAGATCTCATATCAACATGGAGGAGATATCATATCAACATGCAGTAGATCTCATATCAACATTGAGGATATCTCATATCAACATGCAGTAGGTATCATATTTTATTTACCCATACTCATTGTCTGCCCCCTTGAGTTATATTAATAACTCTTGATTGCATTGCTTTATATTTAAGGATTGTTTTTCATTTTTTGCGATGTTATTGAAGCGGTTTTATACAACATGTGTGACCCATCATTGACGTGTTATACCTCGATAACATCGCAAAAAATGAAAAACAATCCTTATAATTACATACTTACATACAATAATAATCTTTGCTGATCGTCCGTTTTATTTCACATGCCCCAGTAATCTCTAAATTAAATTAATTTCAGTTAACCGATCAGCCAAATCAAACATTTTCAAATTTGACATCTACTCCGCCCAAAGTAGATATTTACGTTTCCTAAAAGAAATATGTTGCTAGTGGCGTAGGTGCTTTTAGGCACTGCATGCAGAACCGACCAAAAACCTTTTCCCTGATATGTTCTCTTTATCACCGAAAGTGTCTCCCTAAACTCGTCAGAGTGCACCACTTTACCAGCGGAAAAAGGTTTAAAATGTCGGTTGTTCTTATTGATTAGGCTTTTATAAATAACATAACATACGATTTACGATTGTAATATTGATATAATTATGTTGATATAATTTTCAGCTAAGGAGTTTACCTTTGCTGAGAATATTGATCTGCCCACGCCTGTTTAAATCCACTATTTATTTATCTTTCGTTCTGTGACGTTAACAGTTTAAAAAAGATGACGTCATGTGACGTTACGTTAGATCTGCGTCATCATGACTAGGATTGAACCAGATAAGAAACACAGGCGAGTAGCCAGGTGGAAGCTTGGAAGCCGGAACCGTTCCACATCTTTCCCCCTGATAAAGTGTTTGGAAGCCCGAGAATACCCCGGACCCGTTTCGCCGCTCAAATTATATGGTGGGCTTCCACTTTAGTCTGCGCCTGCGTAATTGGAACTATTTTATTTTGACGTGTTATTAAGAAATAACAGGACACTTTTAAGAATGACTAACGAATCAGAATGCAGTAAATATGTGTATTTTTGGCAGTTTGTAATTATATGATTATATCAGTTGTTTGTTACGGAATAAATCGCAACATGAAGTGTTATCGAGTTTATCCGAACATGAATATCCTGCATTGCTTGATATATTATTATATCAGTTGTATGGTACGGAATAAATCGCAATATGAAGTGTTATCGAGTTTATCCGAACATGAATATCCTGCATTGCTTTATATATGATTATATCAGTTGTATGTTACGGAATAAATCGCAATATGAAGTGTTATCGAGTTTATTCGAACATGAATATCTTGCATTGCTTTATATATGATTATATCAGTTGTGTGTTACGGAATAAATCGCAATATGAAGTGTTATCGAGTTTATCCGAACATGAATATCCTGCATTGCTTTATATATGATTATATCAGTTGTGTGTTACGGAATAAATCGCAATATGAAGTGTTATCGAGTTTATTCGAACATGAATATCTTACATTGCTTTATATATGATTATATCAGTTGTATGTTACGGAATAAATCGCAATATGATGTGTTATCAAGTTTATCCGAACATAAAAATCCCAATACAATAATCTCAAATATATTCGATATTCGAGACCGGTAGTTTACTGGAGTCGTATGGACTACTTTAGGAGTACGTTGTAGATAAAGAAATGAGCTGATGTATTCTACTAAATATAAAGAAAGCTAAAGACTAAGACTTTTGTATTCACTGAAATTGCATGAATACAGCGTTTGGAGGTTTCATTTAAGCACATTTACAATAAAAAAAAGTTAAATCAGTACAGTCTTTGTTCAGTTCATAAAAACTTGACGTTTGGGTTACATTAATTGCCATTAATAAATTCACGTCTGAATTTGGATGTATTGTTTGTGATATTTCAACAAAAGCAATATTCCATCTCATAACGAGTTTACTGTTTTTATAAAACATCACCTTGTTTTCTAACAGCAAAACATTATTCTCTATAGATGGCCGGATCAGACAAACTCCTGATGTAGTTTTATATGTGGAAAAGGTAACATGGTTTATAGTTGAGGCCCTCCCAGGGGTTTTGGGGATTTGGAGAACATGGCCAATTTTTTTTAGGGATCTGGTGAACATTGACTATTACTTTAAGGGATCCAAGGATCAAAAGCCTACTTTAAGGGATCTAGGGAACATTATCCTAAAATAAAAAAAAAGTACCAAATTGTTACGTATATATTTTAAAACGTGACATTTGGATTGCTGATCACTGCTGACTGCTTTGGGAGACTTTTATTATCACCTTTTAGGACGGCTTTTAGTATCGGCTTAATCTTCAATCTTGATAAAAAGGACACTCTAACTTAAGATCAGCAGAGCGTTTGTCGTGGCACATCGTCCGTCGTCCATCCGTAAACTTTATTTTTGGTGACTTTTCCTTTAAAACTGTTAGATGGAGTTATAGTTAATCCTAGCATACTGATATGTGACCTTTACTAAAATGATCAGTATGACATGGTCCTTGATGAAAATGAGTTTGATTCAGCGGCAAACATGGCCACCAGCGGTCATCTGTGTTTATATAGAGTTATATAGGAAAATATTGTGGTAACTACTCCTCTGAAACAACTACATGGATGTTTATGAAACCTTATATGAATGTTGCTCTTGTTTTCTAGATGGTCCTAAATAAAAGTCAGTTCGGCCATAATTTCAAGATGGCCGCTGCAGGTAAATATAGATTTTAAAGATACAATTTTGTGGCGACTACTGGTTAAAAACATAAGATGTATTGATTTGGAAGCTTTACCAAATTGACATGATGTTGGTCCTAAACAAAATTCATCCTTTTCGAATTCAAACTTGGCCACTAGCGGACATCTTTGTTTACACAGACATATTAATATATTGTTATTATGTCTGTGTCTGAAACTACTTGATAGATGTTCATGAAACTTTACAGGAATATTGCTCTTGCTATCCAGCTGGTCATAAGTAAAGATCAGGTCGGCCCGCTAACTTTACCAAAATGACTGGCACAGCATGAAGTTGGTCCTAAACATGTGTTTTGATTTGACGTCATATATGGCCACCAGCGGTCATTTTTGTTTATACAGGATTTCATAGGAAATACTTGTGGCAACTACTCCTGAAACTTCTAGAAGGATTTTCATGAAACTTTACAGGAATGTTACTCTTCTTATAAAAATGATTTTCATTTGAGAAATGTTGAAAACAATTGTGCTTATCAAAAGCATGAATCAAGAGAGGTACTAACTGGTAAGTGCACTGGTGAGTGAGTCTGGACAGCTGTTTGGGGTGGCGGATGGGTTGTACAGTTTGTTCTCCCCCATTTCCCACTGTCTCTTCTCCCCTTCTGTTTCCCTTCTCTGGTCTTTTCTGCAGCCTTTCCTTCTCGCTCCTTCCACCGCAGTGTCCACCATTTTCTTACCCTGTCCATAGACCATCTGCTGCGGTTATTAATTACTTCAGTAGCACTCCCACCCTCCCCAAATTTTGAGATAATGTTTAAACACCGCACTCCCAGACCCTCGATATAGTATCCTTGATTGGGATCTTTTTTGTGTGAAAGAGTGGAGAGAGGCCAAGGTTCATTCTCTGAGGGAAGATGTAGAGGCTGGCATGAAAAGGTCAAGGCTTAGTCTTCCATCAGGACCCTTATGACCCTCTTTAGTTCATGAAAGTTTCGACTGAAAAGTGCATTTCGTCTGAATATATCCTGTATGTCGTCTCTAGTAAAATCAAAACCACGATTCCTTCGAAAATTGATGATGAATGATTACTGAAGGTCCAAAAGGATCAGGAAGAAAAGACCGAACGAAGATTTTTTATATTAGATGCATGGATCATAAAGTGTAAAAGATAAAAGCAGTCAAGAGATAAACAAAGTATGTGTTTAACATAATATTTAGACTTTTAGGGAACTTGTGTTAAATACTTTTGGGGATCTAGGGAACTGTAAATATTTTTAGGGATCTAGGGAACATGACAAAATACTTTTGGGAAATTTAGCAAATGACTATTTTGGGATCTGGGGGACAATGGTCATTACTTTAAGGGATCTGAAGAACTAGGACCACTTTGGGAAGTCCTCATAGTTACACTAGGTCACATATTTTGTAAGGTTAGGTATCTGGTTACGACTGTTTAATTATTTGTCGAGATGTTTTTATCATTATAGAATATTATTTCGAACTATCGTTAGATTTTTATGAATAAGAGGTAATGTGTTGCACTTAAACGTACACAGATATTCCATAATCATGCAATGTGCAGTGCATGCAAGTTTAATTTCCCTAGAAAATTAACTTACTTTTGAAGAAAGGATAGTTACACTTAATAATTTTAGTAAATGTGTGAAACACTATTCAATTGATCACCGCGAATGCCAGACACGAAGTATTGTGTAGTGTCCGACTTATACAGTCCGGAAATAATGAATTGCAGTGGACCGGATTCAAGTCAACATACGGTGGTACTGTGATACAAAAACATATATTGAATTGTATGAATCGTTGTTTTACCCATACTAATCCTCTGCCCTCGTTTGCTTAAATTAACGTATGTACTGAAAGGGAAAAAGAACAAATAATCAAAATGCCATCTACTACACTATATTATATACACCTGATTCCACGTAATATTTCCAGATATATCTCAACTTGTTCTGTACAAAAGGGGCTACAACTAATTACAGAAAACTTTCATCTCGAAAAGGACAGGATTAATGTCGCCTTTACCATTCGATAAGCAATATATAGCGGAAATGATACCCATTATGCGTTTCTTTTTTATTTTCAGTATATTACTCATACATAATCAGTTGTATGTTACGAAATAGATCCAATAGGATGTGTTTATCGCATTTATCCCGAACATGAAATATTCAAACAATACTACATCTATTCAATATTCCGGACGAAAAGCTTAGCAGAGTCGTATGGACTACTTTAGGAGCATGATAGAAGATAAAAAATGAGTTGGTTTAGTCTACTTACAGGAAACAACTAAAGCCTTTCATAGTATATTCAGTAACAGTCATAAGTACTGCGGCTGGAGAGAATTCGTTTCAGCATATTCATATTAAAAGGTCAAATCAGTACAGTTATTGTTCTAATTCATTCAAGACTTACCGTTTGGATTATATTAATTGTAAATTATCATTAACCAATACTACTGTAATTGGGTCTATTGTAACACTAAAGATGAGGCGATCAACCATTTTTCAGACAACTGACGGTAGCAAAACTGTATCAAAAACAACCGATCCAAACCATCCGATCGACTATCTAATTGAAGCACAAGCTGGATTTAGATCGCACATGAGTACTGTTGATAATATAATTGTTTTAAGTGGTTTAATATACACATATTTTAAATCAAGGAAAGAAATTGTATTGTGCATTTGTTGATTTTACTAAGCTTTTGACTATGTTGTGCGTTGATAATTATGGTATAATGTAACACAAGTTCGGTATTCGGGGAAACATTCTTGATATCATTGAAATCAATGTACTCATGTGTTAAGTCTAAAGTGTAATACTGTAACCAGGTTTGAGCGATGAATTTACAGTGATACTTGGCGTTCGGCAAGGGGAAGTGCCTCTCCACGTTGTTCTTCTATGTTAGATTACAATGATAGTAGAGATTGCATTCATACATAGTGGCTTTCGAAGGTTTCAGATATTAATATGTTTAAGATGTTTATGCTGTTATATGCAGTATGAATATAGTTTTGTTTGCTAACACTGCAGCAGAGTTACAAAATGGACTTAATTATCTTATCTAGCTATTGTAAGAATGGAGATTGAAAGTAATTGTACGTAAAACAAAAGTTCATGGTATTTTAGAAAGGGGGGGAATGCTACACGAGTTATTTAGTTTTTATATATGATGGTGCCACATTAGAACTATAGTTAGTAATGTTCAACATATTTAGGTATAGTCTTTTCTACTGGAGGGTCTATCAGCAGAGCACAAACTACTCTTTGCTGGTCAAGCGCAAATAAGCCATTCTTTTAAAATGAATAGATATATATACAAATTTAACATTTATATCCCCAAAGCATAAATTAGATCTGTTTGATAAATTGATAACTCCAATTTTAAACTATGTTTGTGTGAAGTGTGGGGATTATGAAGCAGCTATATCAATTGAACGAGTGCATTTACAGTTTTGTAAAGCACATTTTGGGTGTTAAGAAGACAACTCAAAAGGATTTCATATATGGTGAAACTTGCAGAACCATCATTTATCACAAGAAGATATTTTATATAACTAATTAAATCTTACGGATAAAAATCATGAGAGTACATGATCGTAAATATGTAGAAAATTGTTTACATAACATGCTCGGCTATAATGACAGTGAAATATATCCCCAAAACATAATACAGGGTTATCCCAGTTGAAACAACATATTGTCCTCGCATTGGGGTTGTATGATGCATGTTACAACAAAGTGTTGTGTAACGATAAAAAAATTCTTGCAATTATTAAAGCAAAGTGTTAAATGACAATTTGTTCAGAAATGGCATAGTCGATTAGAAATTCTACTAGAGCAGTTTTTTTTTATAAAAACATGCAAAGTTTCAGTTTCAATCATATCTAGATAATATAAATGTTTTCAAATGTGTCAAGCACTAACTAAATACGGGTGTCATCTCATAGACTGCAAATTGAAGCGTAGGTGGGTTAAACCAAATAGGATTCCTGTAAGCGATAGAATATGTGTATTTTGTAATAAACTTGAAGATGAATCTTCTTTCTGTGTTGGAATGCCAATATACATATTGTTAAGGAAGCAATATATTCCTAAATATGTTTTTTAAGAGACCAATGAATGATCAAGTTCCTGGAATTACTAACTCACAAGAATAGAGATATATATTCGCAAAACTGTGTACCTTTGTTTTAAAGCATTTAAGTTACGAAAATGAAACACTATACAGAATTAGCTATATTTCTAATATAATGTATGCTAATATATGTGCTAAGGAAATTGTGATGAATTTGTAATTTATTTAAACGGCCTTCTCATTGTATCAGCTCAGGTAAGATAAACTGTTATATTGAACATGTATTGTTGTAATAACTACACTGTTGTCATGCTTTGTAATTGAATTTTGCGTATCCTCATGGGCTCTTTAAGCCTATTGGAATTGGAAATAAAGATCTATCTATCTATCTAACTAAATTTGGATGTCTAGACAAACCACCAATCTATAAAGGGTGTGTACATAATAGATTCAGAGAATTTATTCATAACGTCGATTCTATATAGCAAAATATATTGCTCAGACGGTTATTTAGATAATTCTGTCTTGATTACTGGGTTTTTAAGATGAGTCTGAATCTCTCGATCACAACGTTTGTGCAGTGACTTTGAGTATGAGTAAATAATGCCTAAGTTAGTGTCAAATTAGAACCGTAAGCCAAAAATTTAATACACACTGCGTGAATATTTGATGGAAAAATAAATATCTCCTAGATTCGAGTGGCTTAAGATGCTAGTTGAATGGCCATTGCTGTCCATAATGGTTTAACATCTATGACAAGAGACATGATGTTTAATTTTGATGTTGTTAATTTATTCCCCATTTAAAAACTACTTACTATGGGGTCTATCTATCTCAACTTATTAGTTATTTCTAGAGCTTGTACCCGAGTTGAGTACTTTAATATTCGTAATATTTCTATAACTAAAAAACTACTCCCATCAGGGCTACCGTTTACCATTAACTTCGTAAACCTTTGCAAACATTTTATTATCGTAACCCTGATCTTCTTTCTCCAATATATAAAAGTATTTTAATAATCTCTCTGCGACAAGGACTATCAAACCTGACTTCTTGGGATGTGATTACAACATCGTCAGATCGTTGGTCATGATCAAAAGAGGTTAAACCCTATCATTTTGCACACACACTGCAAGCTTGGTCTTATATTGTGCGATGTGGGACCCTTTGTTGACATCTACCTAAAGCAAAGGGAATGACGGTTACGTTGATGTTGTTGTTTTGTGTCTCAATCTTCTGGTCGTGCCTCATGGTGTGTATTCTCTTCTGGCTTCTCTGGCTTATGCAAGTCACTGGGTACCGTTCTAGTGAGACTTTGTAGGCTATTGTTTTTTATTGTATTTATATATAACACGAGCATCTTTGTGTTTAACTTTTGTTGCCTATAATGCTGCCTTGTTGGGATTAGAGAATTGTTCACGCTGGGAGATTCCTTATTACACTGTCCGTTTTTTTGGAGACTGACATAGTGTAATATGTGAGACTTGGTGCACCGTAGAACCTGTTTAAACCCAGCGGCCTTTTTGCACACTGACCGTTCCGAGGCGGTAGCCTATTGTCAACCTTTTGTGTTTGTGACATCATATGCCTTTATCCTTGTTAACATTGCCATTCGTGTTTGTCCTTTTGCGTGTTTGGGGTTTACTGTTTTCTGTGAAAGCTGCTTTTCTCTTCGACTTTTATATCATGATTTTATTGTTTTCTTACCTATGTTCGGCGGTCGATTTCGTGATGCTCTTGTGAGATTAGAGATAATGTAGTTGTTGTACCTTAGGACTCTGTTTGCACAACCAATTCTGCTGTCTCATAGTCTAAAAGATGCTTGTGACAAATATGAATGTTATGCCTGAAGAATTAAGGTTTTTTTCATAGCCGGCGAATATATCTTAAAAAATGAAGTTTCAACATCTGTAGATAGAATTGCGTTTTTATATAAAGTATTTTATTTAAACCTTCTTACCTCAAATGCGAAACAATTCTTTACCCACAGGTTTCACTGTTAAATTAAAATTGTGGTAGATCAATGTCATTGGTTTGTTCTAAGTGTATTTCCTTTGCCTAGGAGTTCTGAGAGAAATTGTTTGCTATACAACACTATAAACAAACAATGGGACCGACTGGACCCATTTTTACAACGTGAACTTCCTTTTAATAACTTAATACTTTGTTTATACGAAATCTTAATGGCAATGTGTCAGAATATGTCGAATTAATTTTACCTTCAGAAGACTATTGGTAGTTTTCCTACTTTAAAACCACTTTATAAAATGATATGGTCGCTGAATGAATTGAATAATAGTAAATGTATAGACTTTATTATACTTCAAAATGCTTTAAATATTATTTTTTTCTTTAATATGTTTAAATAAACTAGATCTAGTGATAACATGAAACGTGTTTACATAATAGATCATTGCGATATTTATCATTCAAGCAAACATTGACATATTTGACATATCAACTTTCCCGAAATTGGTCAGCATAGATTAGACAACTAAATAAAAAAGATATGTTTTTAGTTATATTCAGAAATGATCGCCAGTGTCGAGTATATAAAGTTTGTTAAAAATAAATGCCCTGTGGTGAAACTGCATCATCCATATAAAAACCTTACATGGTAAATCACATTGACCGTATGGCTAGACCCTTTTGCGTCTGCCAGGCGGTTCATGAACAATGTATTAAGATAATTATCAGTCACTGCAGACCAGTCTCTTTTTCAAACGATAATTAAAAGACTTAAACTCGGCATATATAAATAACTTCACCCTCCTTGGGTTAACTAAGTTAATTGTAAAGCAATTTATGTTCCATATTTAATCAATAAAATATAGGTCCTCAACCTCGCTTCATATTGCCTGTTAGGGCCTCTACTTTTAAGTCGTAAGACATATTCAAATAATGTTGAAAATAACGTTATACTGAGCCTAATTATGCTTTTAACGATTACTGCAGTGTCAAAGTTAC